>CAOLHI010004311.1:0-122317 GCA_948474755.1 Ctenosaura bakeri | reverse complement strand
GGTTTCCACGTGCTGGCAAATTTATACAGGTAAAGCCATTCCATTCAAATTACTTAGCCAGAAACCATTTATTCTTTTATACAATCAGGATAAGCACTTTGGACAGGTTTCAGAAGCACACTGATAACCATTACCTATTGGTGTTCAGTGCCCTGATCAACCTGCCTATATTAACATCTAGGCAGCCACATTTGGTACCAACTGAATTTTTCAAACTTTTAAATTTGAGTCAAACTAAGCTTGTTCTAGAAGGCTTGGTCTTTTTTTTCATATGTGGTGGACCTATAAGATAGCAAGAAAATTCTGGAAGGAAATACATGATGAAATTCAAAAAAAATTATAATTTAAATTTTGAAATGAAGCCAGAGTTTTATCTATTAAATATTCTTGGGCAACAAAGAGAAATAAGATGTCATCAGAAGATAATGCTATATCTGATAACTGCTGCAAGACTGATATATGTGCAATATTGGAAAGAAAGGAAATACCTTGATATAGAAGAATGGAAATTAAAAGTCCTGGATATGGTAGAGACAGAAAAGTCAACATTCTCTTTGAAAAATAAACCTATCCAGAACTTTGAAAGGGAATGGAGAGAATTGGTTAAAGATGAATTGGTTAAATTTAATTGAATTGGTTAAAGATATAGAATAAGAAAGGAAAAGGAACAAAGTAAGATTGTAAGTAATGTAATGTAACAATATAACAAGGTAATGTAACAAAGCAATAATGAAACAATATAAGATGTAACAATGTAAGATCGTTTTCTCCTTTGAGTAAGCAGCAATTATGTATGAATGGAATGAAAACAAGCAGATTCAACTGGAAAATAAGCTTGGAAGTGGGGAGGGTTTTTTTTAATTTTCAATTATAAACTTCAATAAAAATATTTCAGCAGTTAATGGGTGTGAACCAAGATGCTATTAACAGCTCTGATGAATGGCTGGCTGAAAAATTGCAACCCTGCCCATTACCTCTCTATGGGCCTTTCTGCACAGCACTGTTATAGTGATATTATTCCACTTTCAACATCCTGTGGATTCTGGAATTTTCAATTTGGGGAGGGGCATTTAGAATTCTCAGCCAGAGAGGTCTTTGGCCTCAGTAAAGGATAAACCCCAAAATCCCATAGGATGCAGAAAGGCCAATAATTGCACATAACAGTGTCGTGCAGAAAGCCGGAAAGTATGTGCGTATGCCTTCAAGCTGCCTGTCCATTTATGGCAACCCCATGGATTTTATAGCGCTTTCTTGGGCAAGGAATACCCAAGACGTGGTTTTGCCGGTTCCTTCCTCTGAAATATTGCCCACAGCAGCTGGTATTGGTTGGCGGTCTCCCATCCAAGTATTAACCAGGGCTGACCCTGTTTAGCTTCCAATATCAGACGCGATCTGGGGCTTAATTTTAAAGAGGATAGTTTTACAATTATGCAACTGTGATTTCTTTAATAAGAGCACAACTTTGGTCGTTGTTTTTTTCTTTTTCTCTCACGGCTCCTAAAAGCTGTGTGTTGGGCAGAAATCCAACAGGTCCTAACTAACCCCACCAGGGTGGAACGACTGCACCAGTTCAATCTCTGGCCATTTCTGCACCAGACTGTTATAGCGCGATGATTCCACTTTCAACCTCCTATGGAATCCTGGGGTTTGCAGTTTCGGGAGGGGCCGGCCGGGAACTCCAGGATTCCATAGGAGGTAGAAAGCGGTATCATAGCGCTATAACAGTCTAGTGCGGAAGTGGCCTCTGCCCTTGCGGCCAAGACGAAGGCAGCTCACTCCTCGTTTCTGCCGCAGGTGGCGCCCAAGAGGAGCGGCCGAAGGAAGGCCATTTCCGCACTAGCCTGTTATAGCGCGACGATTCCACTTTCAACCGCCTCTGGAATCCTGGGGTTTGCCGTTTCGGGAGGGGCCGGCCGGCCCCTCCCGAAACGGCAAACCCCAGGATTCCAGAGGCGGTTGAAAGTGGAATCGTCGCGCTATAATCGGCTAGTGCGGAAATGGCCGAAGAAGGTTCCCAGCCGCCGCCTCCCGAGCGACTCCGAGGCCGCCCTCCCGCCTTTTTCCCTCTTCCTTCCAATCATTTTTACCTCAGGGTGACCGCGCCAACGGGTCCTCCCTTCCCACGGAGGGCGCTGCTTCTCCCGGCCTGGCGCAGGGCGTCTCTGGCGCACAGCCGGGGCCGTCTCTGGTTCGTCATCCGGCGGCCGCTCAGACGGAGCGGAGCCTGGGTTTCCCTTCTCAGGCCGGGGCAGGACCGGGTGGAAGCCGGGCGGAGGGCGGGCGAGGGAGCGCGGCGGGCCTGGGCCGGGCCCTGAGTGAGGTGGCGGGCGGAGGGGCGCGGGAGCCGCATGAGTGGATGGAGCCGGGCGCCGGGCTGCAGCGGAGGGGGCCGGGGCTTGGCGGCGGCGGCGGCGGCGGCGGCGGGGGTCTGGGCTCGGCCGGGGTCTCGCCCGCGCTCTCGGGGCCTCAGTCGCGCCGCAGGAAGCAGCCGCCGCGCCCGGCCGACTTCAAGCTGCAGGTGATCATCATCGGCTCGCGGGGCGTCGGCAAGACCAGCCTGATGGAGCGCTTCACGGACGACACCTTTTGCGAGGCCTGCAAGTCCACCGTAGGTACGGTGAGGCCGGAGCGCGACGCCCTTGGAGCTCTGCCCTGGAGGCTGTGGGAAGCCTTCCTGCCCTGGCCTTTCGGCGTCTCTTGTTCTTATTGTGAAGGGGAGGCTGGCAGTGGGCGGGATTCTGCTTTGGAATATTTTTCTTGTGTTTTGGCTGGGGTTTAGATTTCCTCTCAGGATTTCTCCCTAATCCACCACCATCTTCTCTTTCCTGCCTCTAGAACGAGTTTTGAGCCGTCCTGGGGCACGGCTGTAACTCTGGGGTTAGTATCTGGTGAGACCCCAGTTCTAGATATTACTGTCATCTCCACAGCAAAGGTGGCTTGAGGAGTATTGATGTTAACGTCTGTTCTTTATTTAAGTAAAACTCTGGCTTATCCACGTGGATACTGTGCTGCTTCTTCCTTTTGGCCTGGCCATTGGAGAGCTGGGCCAGGGCGAACAAAATGAAATTCAACAGAGAGAAATGTAAGGTCCTACACTTAGGCAGAAATAATGGAATACAGAAATATAGGATGGGGGACACGTGGCTGGACAGCAGTGCGTGTGAAAGGGATCTAGGAGTCTTCATAGACCACAAGCTGAACATGAGTCAGCAGTGTGATGCGGCAGCCAAGAAAGCCAATGCAATTCTCGGCTGCATCAATAGGAGTATGGTGTCTAGATCAAGGGAGGTACTGATACCACTCTACTCTGCTCTGGTTAGACCCCATCTTGAATACTGTGTCCAGTTCTGGGCACCCCAATTCAAGAAGGATATTGACAAGCTGGAGCAAGTCCAGAGGAGGGTGACCAAAATGGTGAGAGGCCTGGAAGCCATGCCCTATGAGGATAGACTTAGAGAGCTGGGTATGTTTAGTCTGCAGAAGAGGAGGTTAAGAGGGGATATGATAGCCATGTTTAAATATCTGAAGGGATGCCACGTAGAGGAGGGAGAGGGCTTGTTTTCTGCTGCTCCAGAGACCAGGACAAGGAGCAATGGATTCAAGCTGCAGGAAAGGAGATTCTACCTGAACCTCAGGAAGAACTTCCTGACAGTCAGGGCTGTCCGGCAGTGGAATCTGTTGCCTCGGAGTGTAGTGGAGTCTCCTTCCTTGGAGGTTTTTAAGCAGAGGCTTGATGGCCATCTGTCGGGATTGATTTGAGGGTGTTCCTGCATGGCAGGGGGTTGGACTGGATGGCCTGTGTGGTCTCTTCCAACTCTACATTTCTATGATTCTATGATTCTATGATTGTCTGTTGAGTTGGCAAGAACTGGCCCTGAAACGGCTGCCTAGTGTTTTGAAGAAAAACAAATTCCATGTTGGGGAGCATTTAAAAAAAAAAAAGTTGCCAATATCACCATGCTGGTACAAAATCTGTAGTGCCATTACACTTGGAATAAGTGTGAACTATGCAGCACCTCAGAAAGAATGGTGGGCAAAAAGGAGAAGGCGGTCACCAAGGGGCAAAGCACTCAAGGGGGAGCTCCCCATAAGAAAAAAAGGAAAATGTTTGGGACTTTTCAGCTTAAACCAAAAAGCTTAATGTCATGTAGAGCTGTATAAAATTGTTCACGGGTTAGAGGTGTGGGGAATCCACCTCTGGTGATACTAGAACTCAATAGGACTGAGGAGTGTGAGATTCAGTAAAAGGGCACACATATTCACACACTCGAAGTATGGCATATTCTTCCACAAGTTGCAGTGAAGCTGCTAATCTAGATAGCTTTAGCAGAGAATTGGGCAATGAATGTGTTTGCTTTCTAGGCGGATGGGATCAGATCAGCTGCTTCTATTGTGTAACGAAATTACTCCAGATAGCAGGTGAGGGAGAAGTAATGTAGTAACCTATCAGTTTGAGTGTTGGACTGCAACTCTAGGGACCAGGCTTTGAATCCTTGCTTGGCCGTAGAAACCCACTGGGTGACTCTGGGCAAGTAACACTTTCGTGGCCTCAGAGGAATGCAAAGACAAACCCCATCTTAACAAATCTTGCCAAGAAAACCCCATGACAGGTTCACCATAGAGTCACTGTACATCAGAAATTGTTTGAAGGACCAGCAACAACATTTTTCTCACCCAGAGAAAAATATTGTTGTCTTCTTCCATAATAAAATTACTAGCTAGCAGTGTTTGCTAGTGGCAAAGAAGAGTTTGTTTTTAGTTAAGGTGATAGATAGAAAACTCTATTTTTTCTAGTGGCAATGTTTGGCAGGTAACATTAGGATATGTTTACTGAGGATCTGGTCTTGACCCACAGTGGTAGAGAAAGTGTACTACACAGCTTTACAATATGTATGATTAGAATAACACTCTAAGGAGGGAATCCACTTATCCATATATTGGTATTCATGACAAATAAATACTAAATACACGTAGAAATAGCAGTTTAGTGATAACTCATTTCTTGCAGGATACTCAAATGTAGATAGTTGCATAGCTGAGTGACATTTTATAGAGTTACTGTTTTGCAGAATTGATGTCTGTCCACATACAATCTTATAGGTTCTCTCACACTGAGTTTTCAGTGTGAATTTGCAAAAAGACTATCTCTCATTTTTAAATCAGTCAGAAGTCCTAAACTTACAGATTAGCTGACCAGATAAAGTGTTATTACCAAAACTATTCAGAAAATCAAATATTTTGACCTAAAACATAATTTCCTTTTTATTTGAAGCCAAACAGTTTTTGTGAAATTCTTGTAACTGCCATACAGTCTCTGTCCATTTCTACTATAGATATATTCTATAATCCCCTTTTTCTTAATAGGTACCCTGGTAGGTATGTCAGAGAGTGATTTTATACTTGTTCAGTACAAGGTAAAATTGAATCTGAATTTAAAGTTCTGGGGAAAATCTACACAGATAGTAATGGCAGTGAGAATGTGGGTGCACTGGCAGTACCTTTTGAATGTTAAAATTCTTACCTTATGTTCAAAATAATATACTTTTAAGAAACATGGATTTTGTGATACTTCTTTATGGGGCACAAATGCTCCTTATGGATAACCTGGGATTATTGTTTTATGAGAAATAACTTCCATAGTATTCAGTTGTGCTTACACCCAGCTAGTGGTTTAGGACTGCATCTTAAGTAATTTAATAAAACATCTTGTATTCTTGCGGTGGGGACAGTGGTTTGCAGAATTTATACCTTCAAATTATCCTTTCCATGCCTGTCTCATCAGGAACCTCTGCATTTTGCATGTGGGTGATGAAGGGGGGATTCTACTCAGTTAAAATAGGGCCATTGAACAGGTCTGTTGGGCCTCAGCATCATCAGTTATCAGCTGAGCATGCTCCAAATGCAGCCATTGTAGATCTGCAAATTGTTAGTGACAGGCAAGCTATCTTTTGTAGAGGTTTGTCTGCCATTATTGATTTTTCAAAGAAGATTGCATTAGGGCACACATGTGAAAAAATCATTACTCTTCAGTACCAACCACAAAGCATTCTAGATCATTCCTGTAGATTACATTGGCCTAAATTTGATTGTTAATCCCAACTAAAGTAGATTCATTCAGTCAATGGAAGGAGCACTGACTTGTCAAGTTCTCAGTGATTTTAGATGCTTTTGTTGGGACTAACAATTGGATTTAGGTTCAGACTTTTAACTAAATTTAAAGATAATGATTTTCATATAAATATTTGAAGTAGGCATCCTTTGCATTTTCTTGGCTGATGAGAAGGTGGTAGTTTGTAGAACATGAAATATTATATTGTTGTGAAGAAACTTGAAGCTGGAAATTAAAAGTAGTTGCTCAGCAAAGACTAATTTTAGTAGTTATAAATGGCAATTTAAATTGGTTTCCAAGCTCCTGTATACCCAAGTAAAGTAATTTAAGGAAACAGAAGTGGGGGAGCACGCAGTATAATCAGCATGAGATAGGAGACACATCTCATGGGTGGTCAATGATGGATGATTTATTAATAAATGCTCAATATTTTCTAGCCTGTAAATGTTTTTAAAAGCCTTCTTTAGAGGCTGAAATTTAACTTCAGACATTTCTGGAGCTGAAACTGTAACATGCCAATTACTGTGCAAAAATAGTTCAGTACTTTTTATAAATGCTGTATAGAGTTCCTGAAGTTAAATTCAAAATTCCTAATTTCCGGGTTCCTAATTCCTGAAGTTAAATTCCTAACAGTCCCTGAAGAAGGCTTTTGGAAGTATGTACAGGCCAAAATTTGTTGAGATGTTTATTAATAAATGATTAATTATTGAGCACCTTGAGACATAGCTCCTATTTTCTGAAAGTAGAGCAGTTGGCAGCTTACCAGAGATAGACAGGCTATTATTATGTGATACTGTTTTGCAGGTATTACATTAATTGGACCTTAAAGCTTACATGTTATACCTTCTGGTTTTAAAATTTACCTTATAGTGGTTCTTTCTGAATGTCTCTTCTTTCACTTAAATACACCAAATTTTTATTTCAGTTTGAGATTAGTTTGTAACTTAAAATTTTGATTGAAATCAGAATGTGGCCTTGTATTATGTCTGCAAATTATTTTGGCTGCTGTCCTGTGTTCACCTTCTTGAGCTTAGGTCCTGTTGAATTTAGAAGTAAACCACTCTGAGTAAACATGTCCAGGATTGCACTGTTTTGTTGCTTATAATAGTAACTTACTAGTAATCATATGTGAGCTAATTTTAAAAACTGGAAGCAAGGATTACAGAAGTGAATGTGTAGTGATTCTTCATCATAGAAGGGAACACAGCACTTCTAGTTTTGGCTTTTGTACTTGTCCAGTATGTATTCTTTCCTATCATTAACCAAGTTTCCTAATATAAAAAATGAGAAATGTTTCCTAAAAGCTAAAATAGAGCAATAGAACTCATTACCTTCTTTCTGGCCTCCTACTGAGCTATATGAGGCAAACTATCATGCATGACAACCCACTCAATGTCTCCTTAATAAAACCTGATTCTGTAAACAGCTTCTGACATGCATGTATTAGGTGTATGATATCCACATTCTGTGGGCACAGAAACACTTTGTGTTGACAGAAATACTAGTATAACCCTGTTCTTTACGTGTGGAGCTGTTAAGTTGTTTTTATCCTGTTGTAAGCCAATTTGCATATGTACAATTACAATTGCACAATGTAAAATGGGAATAAAATCCATTTGGCAGAAATGATAAGGAGAAAGAAAGTCAAACACGAGTTGAAATAAAACGTTCTTACGGCTCATGTATACTGGTCAAAGAAATCCATCTCCTAATGTCTACATCAGTGGTTCTTAAACTTTTCTTTACTGGTCAACCCCTGTAAATATAATTTGTTGCTGGAGACCCCAAAGACTTAACTCAGGATTTAAATGTTTACATTTAGATTTAAATGTTCATTCATTCATTTGGGGACTTCTGGAGACTAGGATTCAAATTCCTGCTCAGAGTCTGGGTGACCTTGGGCAAGTCACATTCTTTCAGCCTCAGAGAAAGGTAAAAGCGAACCAACTCTGAACAAATCTTGCCAAAAATGAAAACAAACAAACAGAAAACCTCTGTGATATGTTCACCTTAGGGTTGCCATCAGTCAGAAGTGACTTGAAGTCATGCAACATCAAAAGTGCTGCTGACAGGGGGAGGTTCTTTCTAGTCATCATGTCTCTTCCCTTTGAAAACTGACTTATGGTGACCCTATCATGTGGGGGGTTTTCTTGGCAAGATCTGTTGCCTTTGCCTTTCCTTGAGGCTGAGAGAATGTGACTTACCTAAGGTCACCCAGTGGGTTTCCATGGCTGAGTAGGAAACCTTGGTCTCCAGAGTCATAATTTGGGTATGCGCACATGCCTTTTGCCATGTTCCTTTCATCAGGGACACGTAGTGTGGAGAGGTTCAGGTGCTGAAACTGCTCTCTCATTGAAACTGCTCCTTCAATATCTGCACACATACCCCGCATCCCTGTTGCTGTTCTCCTGCAACAGGGCTTCGCAGACCCTGTGTGAGGGCTCCATGGATCCCCAAGGGCCCCACAGACCCCAAGTTAAGAGCCACTGGTGTATGTGTGAACCATTCTACATCCTATGAGCCCTTGCAGAATCAGTGATATCACTTGTTATATTTTTGCCACTGTGGAGCATTGCCTTTCCTGATTGGCCTTCATAATTAGCAGAGGATCTTAACCTGTTTGCCATGGAAAAATCCAAGACTTTGGGTGGGACACCAAATTAGCTTTGGAATTCAGGTTCAAAATCTAGTTTGTGTAGAAACATTTGATGAACTGTGGTGCTGAAGACAAACAAACCATTGTCCCTGAATAAACTGACAAGTAATAATTTGAAATACCTTGCCCTCACTATGAAGGCACTAAATAGCTACTTGTTTTCGGTTGAATTATCTGTGAGAGCTTCTAATAAAATGTAAAATGAACTAGTGGGTGGAGTTAAGTTTAGCAATGTTCCCACTCAGCCATGTAATGAGAGGAGAGATCACTTGTCCAGGTGTAAGCAGCTGAAATTGTATCAGAAGAAGCAAAACAAGTTGGCAGCTAAGATGTAATTTTAATTATGAAACTTCACTATTGGCTTGGGAAAATAATTTTTTGTTTTATTACTTTGATGATCAGTGGTGTGTTTCATTTGTGGAAAACAAAGGAATTTACAAAAACTTTCAGGACTTTTTCCTATTTGAAAATAAAAAGGTAGCTCTGAGACTTTCATATCTCACTAAGATCATTTTTATATAAGGGCTTTCATCTGCAAAAAGTGTGTTTGGAAAAAAAACACCAACCCCTTTGAAACTTAGAATAGTAGAGGCTTTAAACTGACTTACTCTTATGTGTGGCTGGTAGAATATAGCTGCATTTTTATATTCCAGTGCAATATTATGGAAGTTAGGACAATAATCAAATAAGAGAATTGGTTGAGAGTTGAAAAAAATTAATTAAATGAATTTTTAAAAATTGCATCCCTATATAACTTGTAGCCTCGATTCATTAGTTTGCTGTATTGGTCAGGCTTAAGTTGACTAATCATGAGGTCAGCTTTAACTGATAAGGCTATGAGCCAGCAGCACATTGTTTTGACTTTCATATGTACATATTAAAAGAGTTGTGGGTGGACTCCCCTGATCTGCTGAAATCAAGTTAATTAAGAGAAGTCTCCCAGACATGTAAAATGCTTTTTATTAACAAATTACTGATGCTTTTGGCCAATAAAAGGCAGTACCTTTGGTGACCAAAATGGTTCATTCAGATATCTATTTGCATTTGTACTAGGTTGAGTGACTTAGTGAATAATTGGAAGATTTAAGATGAATATATTTGGCTTGTACTTTTCTTACTGTAGAGGTGGGAGTAAAGATGATAATTTCCGCAGGGATCCAAATACAGGGCAATACATATGACCTGTTTTGTTTTGTTTTTTAAACACCCATGTCTTATCATAAGCCAGTCTGTGTCTGAAAGACTAAGACCTAAATTCAGTGGGAGACATCTCTTGAAGAAATGTTATTTCAGTAGAAATAGGGATTTGTCTTCCCTCCCCATTTTAGCTCTTATTCTGGAGAGCTGGGATATTCTTGAGTCAGTTTTTAGGAACCACCAAACACTACAAAGGAAAGACTGGGATCCAGTATACCTGGATCTAGAGCATTTTTTCTTAATGATTGAAAGCATGAGGTAGCTTTCTAGTCAAAATCTGTATTTTCATACACATATTGGCCTGAGATCAAAATATGACATAAATAATTATCATTTCATAATGAAATGGGATGAGAATTGTGGCCACTATTATACTTGCTAGGAGTCAAGTGATGTTCTTCAGAAAAGTTTTGCTAAGTCAATGCTAGCTTCAAAATTTAAACTAAATAATCCTCTTAATACATTTTCCACGGGCATCCACTGTACTGATAGCTATAAAGCAGGGGTATGAATCAGATTGTCTTCTAGATGTTGCCTGCTGTGACAGGTTTGCCAAATACTTCAAAGAGAGAGTAGCCTGTATTAGTTCAGAAACTGATGCCACAGTTAGCGTAGAGTCTGAGAGTATAAAGTGCTCCGACTGGTCGGGTCTTCTCTAATCAGTTTCAGTTGTTGTAGTGATATGGATATGATATCTGAATTAGTCCGTTTCACCACGTGTATGTTTGCCCATCTTGGCTAATAAAATCCAGCAGGAGAGGACTGATTGGGTAGGTCCAGAGCACAGTAAATAATTATGTCAGGGCAAAGTACCTGCTACCTTGAAGGAAGCAGTGGCGTGCCTTTTCCTGAAGAGGACCTTCGTGGAGCCAGAAATAGGTGAGAATCATCACCATGTCACTACTGTTTGGGTGGTGCTTGAGAATGTGGTGGCTGGACAATTTCATATATCCTTGGAGGAAACAGATTACCTGCACCCATTGCAATTGCATTTCAGGCCAGATTATAGCACTGCAGCAGCCTTAGTCTCTGACTGATAACCTTCTCTAGGTAGAAAAATAATAGGAGTGCTACCCTTTTGATCTTCCTGGCTCTCTCAGTGGCTTTTGATACCATTGATCAATCATGTTATCTTACAGAATTAGCTCCATCAGCTGGGAGTAGAGGAATTAGTTCTGCAGTTAGCCCTCTACAATCGCCAGGGTCAGGGGTGCAAGGGCCCCACAAAAGTGAAAAATCACACATATTAAAGTGTGCCTGTGTGTGCGTCTGTGGGAAGGGGGGCCAAGGCATGGTGAAGAGAATGGGCACCCAGAGTCCAAATCAGGCCAGGGAAAGGAGAGGGAAAGGGAGTGGGTTGGCATAGTGGCCCTATACTTTCTTTCACTCATCTGCTCCCTTGCATATGGAGGGGGCATTGGAAGCAGCTTTGTGTTGCTGATAAATTGGGCTGTGAGCCGTCCTTAGCTGGCCAGGCAGTGGCTGGTGGAGGAGGACGAGGACCAGGGGTGGGTTTTTAAAGGGCTGTATGGCCAGATTGGAGCCACAAAGAGCCCCTAAAAAAAATGCCTGAGATGTGGAGGGGAGTGGTTGGAGAAACTCACAAACAATCAAATCCATGAAAGTGCAATGAAATCCATGAAACCTGCCAGTGTGAAGAGCTGACTGTATTTGTATGTTAGTTCTACTCTAATGTTGTGGGGCCAGTTAGAGTGATCATTTAGGGGATATCTGTTAAGCCCCATAGCTGTTAAGCCACAGGGTGCTATAGGGTTTCTTCTTGTTTCCTGTGCTCTTCAGTATCTAGATGCTGCTGCTGGGTGAAGTCGTAAGGCGGTTTGAGGTAAACTGATGACACACACATCTACTTGTCTTTGGAGTAGGCTGAGGTAGTGCAGGTGCTGGGCCAGTACCTGGGTAGTACAAGTGGCTGAATGAGGCCAGTGAACTGGAGGTGAATCCTAAAAAGATGGAAGCTCTGTGGAGTGGTGGCTCTTAAATCTGGGACTTGGGTAAGCTGTCTGCCCTTCATGGAGTTGCACACGCTCTGAAAGAACCAGCACATACCTTGATAGTATTCCTAGATCCATCTCTCTTAATAGGGACCCAAATGGACTCTGTGGCTCATGTTGTTTGGCACAAGCTCTGACTACAGCATTTCCTGGATAGGGATGACTTAACCACTGTAGTCCATGAAGTGATAGCTTCCTGGTTACAGTGCATTAGCACTGTATGTAAGACTGCCCTTAAAGCTATAGCTAATACAAAATGTAGTAGCAAAATTGTTGACCAAAATATCACATAGACAAGACATAACAATGGACTTGACGGGGGGGCTGCACAGGCTGCCAGTTTGTTTGCTGTATGAATTCAAGGTGCTGGTGATGACATTCAGAGCCTCAAATGGCTTGGGGCATAGATACATGGGAGAGTGCCTCTCCCTAAATAAACATACCCAAGAAGTGATCTGCTGAAGAAGCCTTCCTCCATGTCCGCCCGCCCGCCCCCCCCGCCCCAGGAGGAGCAATACATTGTGCAGTGACATAGAAGAGGGCCTTTTCTGCTATGGCTCCCCAAGTATAGAATGTCTACTCCTTGGAGGACCAATTGTCACCAGTGTTAGTTTCTTTTAGGCACCAGGCCAAAGCATAGTTTTTAATTAAAACCTTTGGAACCTAATGTTCTTTCTTTCTTTTTTAGCATACATGTACATGGTTTTAACTACTTAGCTTTTTCTGCAGTTTTAACTTGCTGTTCTGGTTAATGTTTTTTATCCTATTTAAATTATTTTATTGTTTTTATCTAAAATTCTTTTGAATTGTTTATATTGCTTTGTTTGCATGCCACCCTCAGGTTTTACTATGCAGGGTGGGATAGAAATATTTAAATAAACAAATAAATAAATAAGTATTGTTTGAGTCCGACTCCCAGAATTCCTCACCATTGGTTGTATTGGACTGATGAGACTCACCCTGCTTTTTACAGTGTCTGAAAAGGAACTATTTCTGGTAATTTGACTAAGTGTAATTCTCATAGCAGTGTATGAGTGTAGAAGGGCAAGAAAATTGTTTGTTTTCCTAATTGTATATATTGAAACAAAGAATCCAGGCATACTTGTAAAGTGTAAATTTTACTGCCAGAATGAACATTTTACTTCTGACCTCAGTTAGTTATTTATTGGTGGTTAGATCATGGGTGGAGAAAGTCCAGCTTGTAACTCTCGGGGGTAGGGGCTTTCACTAAAGTTTTTTCCCATTTTTTTAAAAATAATGCTTCGATTGAAAACACCACAAAAACAGCATAGGAAGTAATTTCATGGTGCTGTGGGACCCCTTCCTCCAACTGTTCCAAGTGCAGGAAAGGTCTTTATTTAACAAGAAAGGTAACACAGAAGTTGACTTCCAGAATATTCCCTTTTTAAATAAAGGCCTTTCATGAGCCTCTAACACATGAGGTGGAAGGAATGTGTTGAATTAATTTCTAAAATTTTCTTTTGAATCTGAAGGTAAGGCAGCATAGCAGAAGATGGGAGGCATGACAGAGTGGTGCAGCCCTACAGAGTCCTGGAGGGGGACAGTTTATTCCTCCAGTTGTTTGCAATTGCCCACACCTGACTTAGAGCTGTCCCTGTAGTGTATCACTTTTAGGGCTGCTTGACAAGCATAGTCAACATGTTCCAAAAGGAAGCCAAGTACAGACTTTGGGGTACACTAAAATATATTAAAATTATAAAGTTGACCTATATTTCCAACTGATATAGCAGAACAGAGGCAGGTAGAGCAAAAGATGCTAGAACTGATGTGGCCCAGAAAAGGAAGATTTATGATAGATTTTCATGAATTAGTAAAAGCATTAGGGGCAACTTGTTTGAGTTAAATCATAAATGCCAGACCTTTGCACTTGTTGAAATACAAGTGCCCAATTGGGCTGTTTATACATGAACAGGTACAAATTAAAGCATACCTATATTGATTTTGACACTTATTCCACCTTTTTTGTTAACTGTATTTTGTTTATAGGTGTTGATTTTAAAATCAAAACAGTAGAGCTAAGAGGAAAGAAAATTAGATTACAGATTTGGTAAGTAAAAAAAACGCAACTAGCAGAATGTTGATTATACATTTTGTGTTTAGCATGGCTTCAGTATGCTTGTCTAATATGATTAACTATTGTAAGCTGATTTAACTTTTCACCACCTGCTATTGCTGCTTTTCTTCTCCCTCACACAGCCTCAGAAATAGGTAGCAAAGTTGAAATGGGGCAGTTAACAGAGTGGACTGGGTAGCCTGGACATTTATTTTAAAAGTTTTAACTTTGTTCTTCAGCTAAAAATTCTCCCAGAATGATTTTCATAAGATCAGATAAACAAACAAGCAAATAAAATTGGCACCCAGGTTTAATTTCTATGCCAAAAATGGTTTGGTGGTAGACCTGTAAGGCAGTCTATTTCCAAAGTCATCTTGTTCCATTTTATAGCTTTTCTCAAATTAAGTACTGTTTAAATCAGAGATGGACAAAGTGTGGCCTCCAGACCCCAATTTTGTGGGCTTTGAAGCTCCCGAGCAGTCCTCCAAAGTCTCCCAAACACATGAAACATACACAAATGCAATACTTTTGCATTTATTCTCCAATTTATTCTCCTTCTGCATTTATTCTTTAATTGGTGACAGAAGACATAGCTTCCCTTCCTGTAACCATTTTGAGTAGATCTGCAGAGGAAATATCTTCATCTTCCTCTGCATTCACTCTCAAAATGGCAGCAGGAAGAGACACGCCTGTTCTTCCTGTCACCGTGGCCAGGCTTGGAGAGCTACAACTGGGAACAGTGGGTTTGGGGGCAGGATTTCAAGCTAAATTCATATTGCATCATTTCCTTTGTCTTCAATAAGACTGTGTGTTATCTTATTTTGTCTATACAAAATTTTGTCTGCGCTTGTTTGGAGTGAAGCAGTGCCTTAGTAAAATAATTTAACATCAGTTTTCTTCACAAATACAATAGGAAGAAAATAAATTAATATTGGGTCCGGTTCATGGACACCCTGAAACCTCTTTACAGGCCCTCAGGTTAAGAATCTTTCTATTATGTCATAAAAGAATAACTGGTAGTGTGTCTCAGATTGTTGTTGGGAGAGAATAAACCAGCTATGCTTGCACAAACCTAATCCTATAAGTTAGCTGATGGCCTTATCATAGTGCATTACTAGTACTTTATATTTACTTAGCATTAAGGATAACTGCTAGATATGTTAACAGACAGTAGAGAGGAAGAAGGAAATTTCAGTGGTTGCTTTAACCATGTTACTGGCATAATCTGGTAACATTTAACTTTTGCATAGATGTAGTGAATTCAGTTTACTAACTCCTCTTGGCAGGTCACCATCAACTCTGTTTGTCGCACCATGTGTTTGTCTTGCTTCCATCTGAGTTAATTGCTGTTGCATCTTTCGTATCATCCGTTACCTAATACTTGAAAGTTACTGGCATGACTTCATTCCTCATCTATGTCCCCATCTGGATTCGTATGGCCTCAGAGTTGGTATTTGAGCCAGCATGATGATTAGCCAGGGCCTACTGAAGCTGATATGAGGTAATGTAGATTTTCAATGTGCCAATATCTGAGTATAAAATTAACTATTTTTGTCACTCTCTTAGACTGCTCACAAAACATTTTAACACTGACTGCAGTTCTGCAGTAAGTCATTTCATTTGATTGATTTCAGGGCGTGCTCAGCGTGCATATAACTGAGTACTTGGTTAGGAGATCCTCTACCCTAAATTTGCTTATCTTCCATAACTCCTATCTCCTTAGATTTTTAAAAAAAGGTTTAATTTTATCATCCCATTGAATAATGTGGCTAATCCAGTGAAGATGTTGCTCTGTGAAAAAAAAGTAGGATTCCATTGAGAATAATGTTAATAAGAAGTTTACTACAATTTAAATATGCACAAATATTTATTTAAGCTGGGATCCCCAGGCATTAGTTCCCCACATATTCTGTTGTGCACACACAGTTCTTCTGTGCAAAGGTTGTCTGATTCATTTCAGTGAAAGAATTAGATTGACATATGTAGCAGATGAACGCATGAATCTTCTGCTGCTATTATTGGAATTAGTGGTGAAGAAGGTTCTACATGACATAGATGTAGCAAACATCACTTCCATAAATTTTAAGATTAATGTTTATTTTATTTAGACATCATTTAATCTCAGCAGTGTAAATAGATGCGTCTTCTCCAACACAGAAATGCTTCCAATCAGCTGTTAACGTTGCTTAGCTTTTCTAGGAACTGTCCTCAGCCGGTAGGATTATGCAGTGGCTGTAAATGAATCTGTGCTGCCAATTTGGCAAAAGCTTCTGATTACATTCTAGTTGCAATAAAAACAAACCTGGCAGTTCTGCGTCTTGAACACTTTCCAAGATGTTTCAGTTCTGAATATCTAGGCAATCATTATTTGAAAAAAACAGAGTTTTTTCCCCTCAGTGTTTGGGAAGCCTGCACAAGTTTTGAGTATGGATACCATGGTGGGATTTGTGTAGGTAGTAGTGTACAAAGAACAGGTACATCATAGATAAATGACCAGATACAGGTTTGCTTTGCTGCTTTACTTTCCATGTAGGGGAAAAAACTATGTTTGAAGTGGCCTTACATCTAGTTTGCAGGAGCTTTAAACTATGGAATTTCCTTTTGTGTTTCTCTTTTCTGTTTTCTTGAGCTTCTCACAAAATACCAGTGCCCAAAGCTCAAATGTTTACATATTAAGCATGCCTACATAGTTCAGCCTCATTGAAAGGGTTTGGTGAGACATTCTTCTCATATTTAACTCTTCTAGGTTTAATTTCAGAGTTAAATACTGTTTGTGAAATCAAAGTCTCAAAAAGAACCGATGATTACATTTGGAATGATAGTATTGCTGCTCATGTTTCTCTTTTTTATATCCAGTATGCATGTTTTTCATTTTTATTAGAGGTGTTTGAGCGCAGTGATCATTTTTTTTTCAAATATGTGAAATGAAGAACAGAAATCTTTTTTTTCAATCTAGACAAAGTTTTGAGTAGGGTCTAAAGCAGTGATGTTGGCACTGCAGTGTTAATCCAGCAGAATTTTCTGCCCCTCCCCCATTCAGCTTTCAATACTACCTAAAATCCTGCCATAAAGATTTTCCTAGCTCTTTGCCATTGGGTTTTTTGGGGGGAGGGGTGCATAGAGAATGGCAGTAAGAAGGAGAGGTCACATACATCCTCAGTTCAATTCATGGAAACAGTTTCATCAGGAAATGCATACTGTTGAATCTTGGCCAAAAATCTTAAATAAAAAAAGATTGCTTTTTTAAAATTAGAAAGAAGTATATGATTCCTCTCTAGTAATAATATTGATAAAACAATAATATCTGACATGGGTACCGTTACCCCAAAAGGTGGGGGACCTTGTGGTCTACCAGCAGTGCCAGTGTCTTCTTAGAAATTGGGGAAATTACAGCTCAAAGGAGGCCTGCAGTGGGGGAGCGTAATTACAGGATCTTTTCACCTGCGTATACCAGTACTAACTGTAGGACTCCTGTTGAAGGTTTAGACAGGGTGTTTTTATGGGAAATCAACAGACACACACACGCAAAATCAAGCAATCTCACTAACTGTACAAGGCTAATGAAAGAAGAAGTGGGAAAGGCTGCATAGAGAGAGATTTTGGGTGTAGAGGGTGATATTTACTGGTCCCTTAGCAAAGTGATCGACGAGGAGTAGCTCAAACAAGAGTTTGAGGGAAGCATGGAGGAATGGGAATCAGGGATACAGTGTGACGCCCAAAGTGCTAGCAAATTACTTGGGCTGGAGCTAGAGTTTTCCTACCCAAAAGGGGTGAGTTTTGATTGCTTTGTGGCAGAGTAAACAAAAACGTTCTGGAAAGGACTGATTGTCTAACCCTAAGTGACAAAACATCGATGGGAGTGCCGACAGCCTCTTAATGTCTTGGTTAGGTGAAGTGAATGGGGAAGGTCTCTGTAGGAAATGCACGCATTGGAATGTTTGCCTGATATACCTGGGCAGTTTTGTTTACTATTGTCTTGGTTGCCTGTACTATTGAAAGGATTATTGGAAGCCCACCTAATCCTCTTGAACTTATGACCTGGCCATGCTGTGGTCATCTTGACCTAGTCCATGCTTATAGCCAGTGTCCTGCTTACTGCATGTTTCCCAGCCACAAGTGGTCAGTTTTTATGTGAAAATGATATTTCTTGCCAATTTTGTCTCCTATGTAAGAGATAGTGTAAAGTGTGTAAGGGATGGTAATAGTACAATTATAAGAGAGAACCAACATTGGACTGCAACCCTGGAAACCAGAATTCGATTCCTCACTTGGCCATGGAAACCTACTGGGTGACCTTTGATGTGTCACACAATTTGAGCCCCAGAAAACCCCATGATAGGTTTGCCTCAGGGTTGCCAGACGTCAGAAATTACTTGTAGGCACATGAAAACAGTAACAACCTGTAAGAAGAGAATGCTATAAGAGCCAAATCATTATGGAACCAAACTGCTAGAATATTCTGTTCAACCCTGTTTACAGTAGTGGAAATGTTCGTGGTATCAAAGGATGAGTACAAAAATTATATTTATGTAGCATGACTTCTTGTTTCAGCTTTTGAGCTCTAGTTTTCATTGTTGTATTCAGAGGTTTAACAATATAATGACTAAATATTAATGATCACCAATAACATTGGAAATGATCAGTGAAACTACTCTTCTTTTTAATCCCTCCGCTAAGGTCCTGCCAGTTGTTTATTTCTGAAGAGAAGTGAGGAAATGGTTTTCTGATGCCTTTCCCCACCCTGAGTAGAAAGTAATGTCTGACACACAGTACACATAGTGGGTTTATCTTTAACAAGATCTTTCCTGAACGGATTTACAAAATAGCCTTTATCTGTTGCTGTGGCCATGTGTCAGACATAATGCATCCTCTGCTTAAGGATTTTCCTTAACTCTTGACTCCTTAAAGTGGAGCTGATTGATAGGAGCTGCTGTTTGCTGCTGTTAGGAACTGACTTCTGAAGAAAGGGACTAAGATTCAAAGCAATGTATGTAGAATACTGCATCTACACTGAAACACTGATGCCCTACATTTCCCATTGCAGTTTTTCAAAAAATCTGCTCCTAAATGCTGGAATGAGATAATCCAGACTGAAATGGGGTATTGAAGGACAGTTGTTTTTTTCCCCACACCAAAAATTACTTTCAGATCTGTTCTCATCTGGATGGAAGCTGTTATTATTACCAGCGGCAGTTTCCCTCCTTCAGATAGTAAGTGGTAATTCCTTGACACTGGAGGAGTTTTAAAGTCCCTACATATAGCAGACCCAGTCCCCCTTCACTGTTTGCTATATGCATAACAAAATGGTACATTGCAATGAGTAAACCAGATGTTAGATCAAAGATATATTTTAGAGGAGGGTCATTAATAATTTGTGTATTTGAAAGCATTAATGAAAATGCGTCCAATAAACTAACTATTTTGAAGATAATTTACACTTATGCAAACTGAAGGGATTAGTTTTGTTAATTTAACTTTTTGGGATGGAAAAGTGCAAGGGAGGGACATAGGTAACAGTGTATCACAACTGTGATACATATCTAGGTTGAAAGAAAGTAATTATATACCTGTATTTGCCGGCGTATAAGACACACATGTGTATAAGACACACCCAATTTATACACTGGGAAATACACCAGTATACAAGTCACACACCATTTTCAAACAATTTTTTTTGGGGGGGGGAAGTGAGACTTATATGCCAGCAAATACAGTATATTACAGTCATAATTGTTACTGGTGCTACTACATAAAAAGTGTGCATGAGTTAGAGTATGTTGTCTAGTTTGCTTCTAAGTGCATATACTCGGAATGGTGGGGAGGAGAATGCCCAGATCTAAAAGGAAAAGTGTTTAAAACTATCTAGTTTATTTTTGGGGGGCGGGTAGTAACAAATTAGTTGAGATCCCTTTCTTTAAAAGGAACCAAATCACTTGTTTTAGGCATTCATAGCCATCTTGATGATTTTCCTGAGGCTGCAGAAAGCTTTTCCCAGCCATTCTAGGGAGCAAAAACCACTGAGAAGTTTCAGGAAAGGGAGTTTACCTACAGGTTCTATATCTCTTTATCCTCCCCTTGCAAACCCACATTACACTGCTTTTCCCCTACTAGTTAATTCCAGTCATGCTCTGGTTCCCAGTATGACAGAAAAAGAAGTACTGATGCATGATGAAAATGGAGATCTCACTGTAAACTACATGATTTTACTAAGAAGAGGCAGTGTTTATTTTTGACTGGAGGATGTGCCAGTCATTCACAGACCTTCAAACATTAGAAAAGAACACAGTATAATCCTCCCAGGGCTGCACATGGAAATTGCATGTTTAATATTTGCATGCCCCATAAATTCCTCCAACATACTGGAAAATGTCACCTAGAAGACTAGGGTGCCCAAAAGAAGAATTTTGACTTTTTACCTGCAAAGAATGGAAGTTACCTAGATTGTTGGGTGTTCAAAGTGATATACTGTATGAATGGCTATCTTTGTAACATTCACAAAAGAAAAGAAAGAAAAGAGAAACTGGTTCTGTAGAACTTAGATTATGATTTCCATGTGTGAACCTGTTGCTTATTCAAAAGTGCAACTACATAAACCTTACAAGCACTGATTCTGAAAGTGTGTCCAGTGCTTAGATAGAGACACAAAGTTATGCTGTCCTGCTTTGGGTTGTCAGTTTGATGCATAAGGGGCAACATCCATAGCAAGTGTTTTGTTCCATTTATACTGACAATCAGGAAGAAAATGAGAAGGATATATCTGGTCAGATCCTGAACTATGTTAACTGGAAGAAAAATTTGTAGAAGGAGCTTTCATTGTACCCACAGCTATTCTTTGTTGTTACTGAAACACATAGAGTGGTAGTGTCAGTATAGAAAGGAGAAAGGAATGTAGCAGCACCTTTAAGACTAATTGGTTTTTATTTTAGTGGGACTTTTCGTGGATATATACCAGCTTCTTCAGATGCAGTATAGAATGATATAGTGAGTCAATATAGGAGAGTTATGATTTACCTGTCTGTGGCAAAATTGCTGACAGAGGGACTGCAGATTGTTTTGGTTCACCTTGGCAAACTTGAGGCCTCAAAGCTTGCAATGTAGGTAATCAAAATATTATCAGTCAAAATAATATGATAATAGTAATCAAAATAATATACCAGTAACGTAGGTAATCAAAATATCCTTTCCTGAGTGTTATTTTTTAATTAGCTGGATTAATATTCTTCTTTTCCCCAGTGAACTTGTGGCAGGTACATGGCTGTCACTGGCTGTCCTCGTCTCCACTTTATTGTTCAACAGCCTTGTTGATCAGACTGAGAAAGGATCACTAGCCCACAGTCACACAATGAATGTCATGCCCAGTGTAGACCTGAACTTGGACATGCCCATTCCCAGTCCAGTTCTCTGACCACTATGTACTTTTTACATAAATCTGAAATTTTAGGAGTCTCTTCCTGATGATAAGTTAGTTGAAAGTAAAATTGTGAAAGGAGTCTGAAACTTCTCTTTTGTTGTTGTTGAAATTTTGAAGCCTTGGCATATGTACTTCCCGCAGTAAGGCATCGTGTAACACCTTAATTCATGATATAAAAATATATTATATAAAATATAGTTTATACAAAGTATATAAATGTATAATATAAAAATCCTGTTTCATTGATAGGAATTAATTATTAATAAATATGTTTGAAGTTGAGGGGTGTGGCTTGATGCTGTGAGTATATGGAACTACTCTGCTCACTTCATTATCTTGTATTATCATAGGAAGTGACAGGTGGAAATGATGTTACATTGGCTGCACTGGTCAGCTGGAATCACTCCTTCTGTCTCCCTTCTGAGATCATCCCACATCTGCATTTTTCATGTCTTATATTCATGTGCTTAATCTTTTAAATTTAGTACTGTGTTAGCTTACTTGTGGCATTATTTTTATTCATTCATTCATTCAATTTATACTCCATCCTTTCTTTCATCAAGGGACCCAAGGCAACTTGGGTTACAACCTTTTGTACTGGCAACAGTGTTCTGTTATGTGGGGTTTGTCTAGTAGGCTCACGAACCTGGAATTTTGTCTTGGACCCTTAGTAGTAGTTTTGCCATCATAATCTCCTGCTGACAGTCCTTGACACAGATGATGGAATCTATCCTTGTGCAACAGGTGTAGTTTTTAAGGTAGAAGGAAGCACAGATTTAACATATTTCTTGCCATAGAGATCTGTGATGCTTTGCTGAAAGTAGCAAAATGCCTGTATCAATATTTGCTGCTGCTTCTTAGGGACACAGCAGGTCAGGAAAGATTCAACAGCATTACCTCAGCTTACTACAGAAGTGCCAAGGGAATTATATTGGTGTATGATATCACAAAGAAGGAGACATTTGACGATTTGCCTAAATGGATGAAAATGATTGACAAGGTAAGCCTCAGTTTCTCAAAATAAGCAGTATTGATTTTATACTTAAACCAACTCCAATGTCAAGCTTCGTTATGGCAGCCGGCTCTGGAGAATAAGATCTAGAAGAAATGTGACCTGTTTTTTAGACTTTTGAGTATTTGACATTTCTAAATGGCCTTATATGTAGAAGGAATGAAGACTGAAAATGGGTGACTTGATGTGTGCCAGATATTTTTAATTGAAACAGACTGTGTAAGCACCATCTGACATGTCTACTAATTGCATCTTATGGGAGTATAGCCCAAAACATCTGTAGGGCATCATGTTTTCTACTGCAGATGTTGACCACTGTGGATGTTCAGCTGAATATATTCTGTCCTGACCTTTTTTTAGTAGTAGTGGAGCAGTAAATTGTTATAGTTGGGTGCATAGGCCAACAGTTTTGAGATGAAACAGAAATAGTCTCTAATAGTAGAGCAAAGCTTAAACCTGTGGGAAAGTGAACAGAACAAGATAGTAATTTCTGATAATGTGTATCAGTGGTTTAACAAGAAGGGCTATAAATAATGTAATTACTGCATAGCTTCATTCCAGTTGAAGTAAAATTCATAGTCTAGGCTTGTGACATAAGGCTAGTTTTATACTTTTGTTTATTTATTTTCCCCCCACAGTATGCCTCAGAAGATGCAGAGCTACTACTGGTTGGAAATAAGTTAGACTGTGAGGTGGACAGAGAGATTAGCCGACAACAGGGAGAAAAAGTATGTTAAATTAATTATCATGTTGATAAGAGGCAGAAGCAAGCTCTGTGGTAGATCACAGAAGTTTAGCATTTGATTCGTTTTTTTTAATGTTGGGCTAACTTTTCCTACTTTTCACATAGCATTTGCTTGACAAGTTTCTTTAAAATAGTCTCCCTTTGTGGAATTTCATATAAAATCTATTGTTTCTTCCTTTTTAGCTCTTAATCCCTGATGTTCAGCTTTTCACAAGACCCTGAGAGTTCACCTTCTGTAAAAATCCATTTGGCATCATATAGTTTCAAAGATACACATATATACATGAGCATATTTCTATTGCTAATCAGCATGCTTGCAATGAATTTGAAATAGAATGGTGTAGTTGCGTAAATCAAAAAACCTGGGCCACGCAGACTTTGTTGAAATATTAGGAATTACTGCATCTAAGATGTATGAACTATTCTGAGAAGTCCCTTAAATGAAAGACCCATCGCATATATCTTGTATCAAAGCAGTTACATGTATACAGAAGCACAATTATCGTTATGTAGTTCTCTCTCTCTCTCTCTCTCACACACACACACACTCACACACACACACACACTTTAATCAGAACAGGGTAATAATCAAATCCAAAGGGCCAAAACAGGCTTTGGATATTATTAGTTCTCCAAATAAAGAACTGTAGACCGGGCACACATAGTCAGACAAGAATAAATCAAAGGAATATTTTCTCTACTGCCTGCACATAAGACCTGGCACTTTTAATACAGATTGCAGATCTATACATTAAAATGTCTTGTGTTAAGGGCATATGAGAGCCACCATTAGTATGCTAAAAGATAACATTTGCAGAAGCTGAATTCTTTGATACCACTTTAGCCTTATTACTTTGTAAGGACTGGTGAAGATAAATTTTAAAATAGATTCCCAAACACTTCTTCGGTAACATCAGTCATTGATTCTTAGAACAGTAAACAACAAAAACATCTAAAAGACACAAGAGCTGCAACCATGTCTGAGACAGCAGTACAGTATTACTGAGGATTATAATTTACTTAATGACATTCACAATATTTATGGTCATCTGTTTATAGTCAACTTCTGTTTCCTTTTGTCCTAATGAATAAGTAAATAATCCAAATGATCTTAATTGTTATGGAAGGAAGTATAATTTTGGCCAAAAGCAATCACATTGAGCAAGACCAGAGCCTCCTTAACATCTTTTTTCTTCTTCTCCTTGTCAGTTTGCTCAGCAGATAACTGGGATGCGGTTTTGTGAAGCTAGTGCCAAGGATAATTTTAATGTTGATGAAATATTTCTGAAACTAGTTGATGACATCCTAAAAAAGGTAAACTCTTTCTGTACTGCATACTAATGAGATTAACAGTGTCCTATACATGTCTACTCAGAAGCAAGACCCACTGAATCCAGTGGGTCTTACTTGCAGGTAAATGTGTATGGGATTACATCCTCAAATGCTTGGCTGTTTAAAGGACTATTGTTCATTGAGTGCTGCTGTAAATAGGGTTTTCTTTATTCATTCTCCAGTTATGCTACAGACAGTTTCTCAGAAGAATAATCTGCATTGCTTGTTTCAGTTACAGTATACTTCATGTTGTCTTGGGAAACTTGCATCAGTGTAGTTAAATTATTTCTATTTGCTTCACTAGGGGTGGCAGCGAGGACTTGTATAGATTTACTTTAATTTGATCACTTTATTTTTTCTTTGCAAATGAAGAATAAAAATTTCCCAGGATCTATGAATAATACATTCCTCCAAGCATAGTGGTTACAATCCTGAAAAAAAGTAATTTTCATCAATTTTGATAGGCATTATAATAGATAAGGTTTGGCATAATAACAAATTAACTGTGTTATGTGAAGTTGAATTTTTACATGCGAGTCTTTGTGTTTTAAAATGAATTAACACTGATTTTCTGCCAAGATCTGAAATTGTGCTAGGTTTCAAAGGAAGTTTATGTTCATTTTTCTATAAACTGAGTAAGATTCTGTAGAATTCTGCTTTAAATATTGTTTACATTGGGTTTTCTTTCATTTTAAGATGCCTTTGGATGTAATAAGAAATGAATTGTCGAACAGTATCCTGTCCTTACAACCAGAGCCAGAAATTCCACCGGAACTGCCTCCTCCAAGACCTCATGTCCGTTGTTGCTGATTTGCTGCTTTGTCCAGAGTAGAAGCTCCAAGTGTTAGGAAAGAGAGAAGAAGAAAGCACCTGTCCTACTCTGCACTACAATCATGTGGCAGTTCCTTGTTGCACTTTGATTCAGAGTCAGAGCTACACACTACTTGTAAATATGCAAATATGCAGACCTGGGTAGGATTCAGCTGTAACTGGTTAAGCATTGCCCTTCCCACAAGTGTTTTTCACTCCTCTTTCCCAGCACTATAAATATTGTACATTTGACTGGGAAGTACAGCACTCCCAATCCTAGGATGTAAGAAATTAAATCCATACTTATTCTGAACATAAATGTTGTAATAGTCCTTGATATAAAACCGGATTTCTTCTAGTATATGGTGCTTTGCTAGCTTTTCTTAAGATAATTTTTAAAATTTAGACTTAAATGTATAAACCTTTCTTAAGCAACATTGTTTCCCACAAAAGAACGTGTTTACTACAGCATCTTAAAAGGACTGACAGCACAATCCTATGCATGTTTACTGAGTACTAAGTCCCTTTGTGTTTGTTGAGACTTAGAGGACTTACTTCTATGTAGGTGTGCATACGATTGCATTCTGAGAGTGCAAACCACTGAATGCTAATGCCCCCCCCATTCAGTTCAGTGGAGCTTGCCTGTGTGATTCCAAGCAATCATTACTGAAATGTATGGGGATTGCGTAGCAGCAGGGTTCAGCAAATCAAGTCCTAAACACACAGACAAATGCTATTTCCAACACTCCTTTATTATTTATTATATTTTATGATAAGTCATATGTGTATGTGTACTGAGGTGATGCATTCTGTGCAGTTTTTTAAAAGGACAAATTGCCAACACGCACAGTTGTTTTCCTCAAACAAATTAGGTAGCAATCAGATTCTGTATAAAGCAGAGATATATTTGCAACTTATTTTAAAAACAATATGAAAAGCACTGCTGCTGTCCTAGACAAATTCTTTTAAAATCATTTTTAGGGAAAAAAAATCCTGTGTTAAGGAATATATATGTTTATTTGTCTGAAAAAAATTGGGAAGATGACTTTTGTTAAATATACTTTTTCTATTAGGTAAGCTTATTCCCATCAAATATGCTGTGCTAAATATTTTTTTTTCTGAATGAATTTGTGAACCATATCTTTTTTGGTATATATCTTTTATTAAAACTGCACTGTATAGTTTAGCTGTGGTAAACCAGTAGCTACGTATTTGAATAACTTGATGTGTCCTAAATGTTGTGGTAATGAAAAGCATTGTCGTTTTCAACTAATGACGTGCCAATAAAATTTTGTATTTATGAATGACAATGAAACTGCATCTCTTATTAGAATTCCAAATAGCAAATGTTGGCCAAAAAGGGAAGATATGTTATTAGGAAAAAATTCAAAATATTTAAGTTTGTAGTTATTAAAAGCAGGACAAATGGATGTGTTGACTTCCAGCATGATCCTAAGCATGTTTATTCAGTTGTGAGTCCTACAGAATTCAGTCAGATTTACTTCCTGGTAAATATTTAAGGACTACAGCCCTAGTCTAAGACTTGCTTGTTACAATATCCCAGTGGGTTTACCAGAAGTATTGATGACTTGTGGACTATAAAATAGAACAATTGGCTTTCAGTATCCAAATTGCTGCTTTTATTTTTCTCTGCCCAAGTCTCTGTCTTGTGCGCTAAGCAATTAGTGTGACTATCAGTGTGTTCCACTGACTTTCCTGACATGTTGTTTTCAGAGTTCTGTGAGGAATTTAAAATGTTAATTAATTGATTGCCATTTTAAGTGTACAGTTAGTCACTGTTGATCTTGGTATACCTCTTTTGGATCATACAGTTTCAACTAATAAAAGATGCACAATTGAAATGTATTTCCGCTACCACAATGTGCCTATACAAGTGTCAATCTTCACACAGATTATCATGTGGCTTTCTATAGTACTGACTAGACGAAGTTTGCCATTTTTGTAGCACTGGTAGGACTTGTAACAATGCTGTGGGCAATAGCAGTGAAAGCAACTTACGAATAGTATATTTAAAATTTAAAACCATTTAGGTGATTTTCCTGTATTTAAAAATCTGTTTTTTGCCTTCAGTTCTTAAATAAAAATGTAAGAAAAGAGTCCTAGGTAAATGTTTATATTGTACCAAAAACTGTATCATCTTGTATATCCAATGAAGGAGTTTATTCTCCACATACAAAAATTTTTAGATTACTGTATTCAAAAAGATTCAAAGTGTTGAACATATGTCTGATGGAATTACACAACTTTGCTGTTTCCAAAGTCTGTATTGTGGTAAAATACCTTTATTTAGGCTAACTAAAAAAAGTGCTAGCTTTTGCAACTATGGTTTCTTTATCAAAGTTCCTTTTTTTAAAAAAAAAAAGTAGGGTGGGGAAAAGTGATGATATCAGTCCCTGATCTACATGTTGTCTTCATATCATTTGTGAGGAAAGATGTGCTTCCTTTAACAGACTCACTAGGCATACCGCCACCCTACCCTGGTCCTACACTTGCTGGGAACAAGAAAAGCGATAAAAACAGCAATTAAATTTTGTTTTCCATTTGGGAATTCAGAAAAAACCCTCTTGAAATCAAACATGTGCATAGCTTATAGGGCTGCTTTGCTGGATGAGAACAGTGAGGTTTATATTTCAGCTGAGTCACTTTAGGTCTTTGGTATCTTGTCATAGAAGAACTGGGTTTGCAAGCTTCAACACATCATTATAACAGACTACCACCAGTTTAAAATACTGAACTATTAATGTCATTTTTTTACATGCTAATGAGGGAAGGTATTATTATTATTATTACCATTATCATTATCATTATCTCGCTTTTCTCCCCGAGGGGATTCAAAGCTGCTTACAGCCATTAAAAGAAACATAATTAAAACTGTCATATACAAAAGTTAAAACAAAAATTAAACTACAATAATAATTAAAACATGTAAAATACATATAAAAACAGCATTAAAATATCAACTATCAATTAGATCATTATCAAGTAGATCATTACTGACCCACAGACCAATTCTGTGTATCTCTACCCAGGAATAAGCCTAAATTCAGTGGGGCTTATTCTGACATAAATGCATATAGGTTTGCAGACTTGAGAAACCAATCTACTCTAAATGAAACATGCTCAAAATAAAAATGAAACAAACGGTAATGATTCCCATATGAAGAAGGCAACAAAGTTTTCTAGCACTAAATTAGTACAAATACAGGACAATTTTTTTGCTATTCAGAAGCACACTAAATGTCATCAATATTGGGAAAAGACATCAGTTCTACAGAACTCTGAAAAGAGCTTTATTCCCTTAGTATCATTCTGCTTACATACCTCTTGCATAATAGGCGAGTACTTTTACCAAATTTGTAATAAATCTTGGAAAGTTTTATGGTATTTACATGCCAGTATGCCTCCTCTTTTAAAAGATGCAATTTTATCTTGAAAGGGCAGGAGCACTTCAGTGTAGTAATAATGGAAAAAATGGCCACTGTGTTGGATAACTTAGATTTATTTTTACTTTATTTTATCTATAACGTGTTGCATATTTGTTGTCTGCAATCAGGAACAAGATGTTCAAGTGATATTAGAGTGCCTCTTTTTCTAAGGCAGCTTTCTTTGAAATACCTCTGATTGTTTATAAGCTCTTACTTTTGGTTACTTCTAGCTGGCAACCATAAAATAAGTTAACATGAAGTTTCTCTATTTCAGTTTGAATTTCTTCTGAATGATCAAAATTAATGCAACCCAGTAGCTGCATATCTGAGAACGTTCCTGTTTTTACACTTCTAGGTAACAAATGCAAGAGGATTATGAAATTCCTGGTGGGGTAGATTCAGTGGATGATGGGGTCAATAAGGGTTGCAGGATTTCCATATCTCCACACACATGGCAGACATTTCCCTTTACAATTACATTGATCTTGTGTTACTTGGAAGCCTGATAGTTATTAAATATTTATTGAATTTTAGATTTTATTTAGGACAAAGAAAACTGTTAAGATAAAGTTGAAAAGTGCCATGATGGATGTACAATGCTTTAGAAAAAATATTGGCTGTAATTTGTAGCGGCACATAACGTCCATTAGGGGTCACTGTTGTACTTTGTCTAAAATATATCCACTGGCTTCAGCTTGAAAGACTGATTTCTTGAACCTCAGTATGATTGCCTCCTCAAGACAGAAAGATTGGCACTGCATTTAGATATGCTTTGTGAAAACATTTTATTGCAGCATGTTGCATAAAGAAATACGTGACAACATAGGACAGCAAAAAGTATTTCCCTTAATATAAAACAGCAAGCTGGTTCCTCCTGATTGTACTTCGAGTAGGGGGCTTAATGTATCCTATCTGGGCTACAGAGTTTTTAAAATGTGGCAAGCCAAACCAAGGCCTAAAGGAGGGATAGTATCTACTTTAGATTGCCTGTCTCTGAACAGTCAGGCAAACTGTGTCGCTGGGAAAACTGATTGTCCAGTTACTGGACTGGGAGGAAAGTAGTCAGTACATGGCACAATTGCGGGACCCATATGGAAGAGTCTGAAAATAACTAGATGACAACTTACTTGTAAATTCAGTATTTTCCAGTAACAAAGATGGAGCTACATTACGCTTCCTCTCTTGGCCTTGGGTCATGTGTGATGTTTTTGTCACCAGCTTTGTTTTTATCCTGGTTCGGTAACATCATCAGTGCAGGATAACAGCATTCCTTTTGGAGTGTAATTGCACCAATTTAGTTGCTTTTATAGTGAATAGAAGTGTGGTCTTATACCACATGGTTGAAGTTCTGGCATTAATTGATGCTTCCTGTGTAGTTCATGTTGAGGTAACAACAAAATAGACAGGAGGGGACTCTTTTGTGCCACAGGCTGGTTGCTTGCAGCATTCAGTGTTACTGTTTTTTAGATAACAATTTTAGGTAACCATTCTAGTAACAGAAACCAGGAAAGCCAAAAGTTGCTTTAAAATATAGTGAAAATTAGTTTTAAATGTAACTTAACTACTTCTGAAGCAAGAGTGTGCCACTGCCATGAATTGGAGCATTTTTAGCAGCAAGAAAACAAAGCAAAACAAGCAGGAGTGGCTAGTGACTGTTTTGGGAAACTGGTATTTTGATAATAAACAATGGAAGGGGGTGCCTGTAACCTGTTTCTAAAAGTGTATTTTCTCTCCTGAAGGCTTCTAATAGAGGCAATTCACCCTTTTTTATGGCCAGAGAAAGGGAAGCTTGGAGAATCTTGAAGGACTGAAGGTTGCCAAAACAGTCTTGGGGCCCTGTCTGTAGCCCCAGGGCCCCACTTGACCCATCCATAAGAGTAAACTTTCTGAGGATTAAATTAATTTGTAGTCTTCCTTAGAACAGACCTACTGAATTAATCAAAACTAATGGATTCCATTCGTCTAATGTGTCTTTTCTTAGTAAGATCAGTGCTGGATATATCCCCAAAGTCTGTGGCAACCTGTTGTCAGAACTGGACCAGAGTTGGTCAGAGAAGCTACCCTTGGACTTTCTTCTGTTGCAGATTCATAGATTAGTTCAGACGAATTCAGCCAATGCTCTCCAAAAGCTGAACATTCCAGATCCACATATAAAGAGAAAATTCTTTTACTTTTGAAAATTCTTTTAGCTCTAGCATTTCCTGTTATAGTGACGGGGATTTCTCACTTTAGGCAGCTTCTAAGGTAGCATAACTTCTGATTTAAACCTTGTTTTCTGCCTCGGCTTGTAGTGCTACAACTTTCAAAGCTTCCTTTTCAAGCAAGAACTTGCTTCCTCTTCTGGCCTTGGGTCATGTACGATGTTTTTGTCACCAGCTTTGTTTTTATCCTGGTTCGGTGACATTATTCCTCTAGTTCTGCAAATTATCATTTCCTTAGATAAATCCATACTCTGTTTTAGAGCCTTTGACAATCCTAATTCTTCCTGATGACCACTGCCTGCCCAGCTGTTCTGTCTCTCCTAACCCCTTGCTGACTACTAAGAGCACTTTCATTTTCATTAGCTTCTCTTTGTTGCTGATGCTGGTCCCTCAGTTATTTGGATGTTTGTTTTACCAACACACACACACACTCCTAGGTCAGCCAATCATTGCCTGAGGCTTCCTGGAGCTGAATTGCCCTGCAATAGTTATATATACTTCAGTCTCAGTCAAAGATACTTTGATCCCTGGGACAAAGAAAAAAATGGTGCATCTTCCCATTGCACATAAAATCTAACTGGATCTTCAAATCCTGGAGAAAGAACATCTAGGACATCACAACTAGGCCAACAGGCTAGATTAGATTGAGCAGTGCAGAATAATTTAGGGAACTCAGGAGAAAGTAGCAAGGAGCTGCTATGCTTTAGCTGCCAGTAAATGGTACCTGAAGCAGTTGCCCCCTTCTGCCTAATAGAAGGGCCTACTCTGAAACAGTGATGTTATATGGTATCCACACTAGGTGGCAGTGGATTTCATTCGGGTAGAATCATAAGTTTTCTCTGCCCTTTCTGCTCCTGACGAAGAAAGTTCTTATTTAGATTCCTCACTGGTATATTCTATAAGCTTCCCAGGATAGGGAGGGTTTATTTTTTCTGTTCATGACAAGGGTGGCAATGTGCAATAAATGCAGGGCAGGTCTTAATCTTGGCTTAAAAGGGTGGGATGTTGGGGGAGAGTGTGTGCTTCTCCCCAGTCTGGTTCTCCTAAGCTTTTCATCTTTACTTATTCAAGTTGATAACCAGCATGTGTGTTCTAGCCTCAGCTGCCTGGAAAATCCTGATGGACTCAGATTAGAGTGTTCTTTGTAATTGGAGGCAAAAGTTCTGTCCCTAGAGAAGAGTCTAACAAGGTCACAACCCTGCAGCCCATAGGACAGGCGTACATTATTTAAACTGCAGTGTTTAAGATAACTCATTAGCTGCTCATTTAAATATATCAGACTTTGTGTCACATTGCCTTTTCTTGAGCTGCTTCTCTTCATTGATATGTACATCTATTTTTATCACACTTTCTAGAATGCTGTTAAGTAAGGCACTGTTGTTATATTAGGTAGCTGAGAGTTTTGATGGAGAAAACATATTCTCTCCTGCCTAAACAGAAGGAACAATATCATCATCTCAGATGCATAGTAGGTTCCCAGGAGATAAAAAGATAAATGTATATGGTGTTGCATCTCTTTCTTCTTTCATTGTTGATGTTGTGTGCCTTCAGGTCATTTCCAACTTAAGGTGACCCTAAGGCAAAGCTATCATGGAGTTTTCTGGGGCTGAGTGCATGTGACACACTCAAGGTCACCTAATGGGTTTCCATGGTCAAGTGGAGAATCAAACCCTGGTCTCCAGGGTCATAATCCAATGCTCAGACCACTGCACCATGCTGGTGCTCTCTTCTTCAAAATTCATATTTTCAATGAGGTCTTTAGGTTACCTTTAATTCTAAAGCCAGGGTCGGCCCAAGACATTTGCTGCCTCAGCAGAAGGACAAGATGACACACCTCCCACCCCACCTAAAGAGGCCAAATGAACCGACAGTTGAATCTTTTGTAGGTATACCTCAGTTAATGAAACGTGTATTCCTGGGCATTTCTTCTTTAACATAGAATTTGGTGTCAAGAGGTAGAAATAACCTAGAGGAAAAAAAAGGGATAAGTATCTACATCACACACACAAAAAGAGCAGTTCAGCAGGATTGTGAAGGCTTGTCTTTATGGAATCTCAATTTGGAATTGAATGACTGGATGTCATAGCATAAGAGGCATGAACTCAGCTGGGAGGGGAAGGGAGGACAGACTCTTGCCCTTCCCCTTAAACTCAGGCAGGAGCAAACTGGGCCCATCCCTGACTCTTAGATTAACCCTCTTCATAGGATTGTATTATGGGTGAAAAGGAGAGGAGGGAGAGTGCTGTATGAGCTACCTGGGATCCCTTAGGTTAAAAAAAAAAAAGACATAAGTATAATAACAAAAATAGTCCAAGTATAGTTGAGCTGCATTGCTACTGTTAGCATGTCCTCATGGCAAAAAGTCTGTTCTATGATTTTCCCTAATTAGGTTTATGAAGCTCATGTTTGAAAGAAATGAAAATAATGCAGCAGTGACAATGCTGATGTGACTCCATACGGGAGGACTGTCCTATGGAGGCAGTTAGCACCTGTATCCCCTTTCTTAGGATATTAGGAAATTAGGAGGAACAAAGAATTTTCATCACTACTTTAGTATGGGCTTTTTTGAAAAGAAAGATGTGGGGGAGGTTAGAGTTGTCTACCTGGCGCTAACAGTGGCAACATCCTGCTAATACAAGCAAAAGAGAGAGGAACTGGCAAAACTCCAGGTTGAAAAATAAGAAAGAAAAAACCCTCGGAGGAATCCTGAAATAGCACAGAAGGAGGCACTTTAGCAATTACGATCGATAGCTCGGACTAGAACTTGCTCGCTAATGATGAACCTACACCATTTGAGCTGCTTTGATATATTTCAGTGTGATCAACCATCTCTGAAATGGACTGCTATTTTTGGAAGGCAAAGTAGATAACATTTCAAAAGTATTTGATTACAAAAAACCTCTAAGAGCAGCATGCCCTCTACTTTGACTTCATGGTCACCATAAAAATACTGATGTTGTAGGTTTGGTCATGTGCACAATTTAGTATGACACCTCAAATTCTTTCCTAAATTAAAAAAAGAAATGGTGAAACAAAATGAAGGTTTAATTTATGCCACTCAGATAAAAAAAACAGATAGAATTATCAAGATATATTGTGTGAAAGTGATGCCTTCAGTCCTATTTTGAACCAATTACAGCCAAAGATGCTGAATAAACAGTTGTCTGGTAATTTATTACAAATTTGGCAAGCAAATGAACAAAAACAACCAATTACTCTGCATGTCTCTGTTTATAGACATGTAGAGGTAAGTGGGCACAAATATATTGTTATAACCTTCAAGGCACTAGGGGTCATATTGCAAACATACATTGGATAATGGAGTGCACCAAAGAATTTCAGAAGAAAATCAGCCTGTGCCTCATACATTATAGCAAAGTCTTTGATTGTGTAGATCATGAGAAACTATTGATTGCTCTTAAAGAAATGGGTGTTCCTCAACATTTCATTGTCCTGATGCATAACCTCTATGCAGGGCAAGAAGCTACCATTAGGACCAAATACAGAGAAACATACTGGTTTCCAATTGGCAAGAGGGTCTGACAAGGCTGAATTTTTATCACCCTGTTTAACTTTTATGCAGAATGTTATCATACATAAAGCAGGATTAGATTCAAAGAAGGAGATGTGAAAATGAGAGGAAAGAACACCAGGAGTTTAAGAGATGCAGATGATAACATATTACTAGCATAAAACAGCAAAGGTTTGGAACAATTATTAAAGAAAGTCAAAGCAGAAAGTGCAAAGGCAGATTTACAGCTGAATATTAAGAAAACAAAAATAATGACCAGAAATTATTTACATAATCTTAAAGAAGACAATGAAGACATTGAAATAGTTCAAGATTTTTCATGCCTTGGCTCAGTCATTAATCAGAATGGAGACTGCAGTCAAGAAATCAAAAGAAGACTAGGACTTGAAAGGGCAGCTATCAAGGAACCAGATAAGATCCTGAGGTATAAAGATATATATCATTGAATACTGAAGATAGGATTGTCCATGCCGTTGTATTTTCAGTTTCTATCTATGATTATGAAAACAGGACAGTGAAAAAAGCAGATAGGAAGAAAATCAACTCATTCAAAATGTGGTGCTGGAGAAGAGTTCTATGGATACCCTGGACTACTAAAAAGACAAATGAATGGGTCCTAAAGCAAATCAAGCTTGAAGTCTCCCTAGAAGCCAAGATGACTATACTGGGGCTGTCATACTTTGGCCATATCATGAAAAGATATGACTCACTGTAAAACACAAAAATGTTTGAGAAGATAGAGGGCAGTAGGAAAAAAGGAAGACTGCATTACAGATGGATAGACTCAATCAAGGAAGCCACAGCCCTGAGTCTGTAGAACCTAGAATCATAGAGTTGGAAGAGATAACAGGGGTCATCCAGTCCAACCCCCTGCTATGCAGGAACACACATCAAAGCACTGTCAACAGATGGCCATCCAGCCTCTGCTTAAAAACCTCCAAAAAAGGAGACTCCACCACACTCTGAGCAGCATATTCCACATAATCTGGATATGAATGTTGTTGCATTGTGTGCCTTCAAGTCATTTCTGACTTATGGTGACCCTAAGGTGAGCCTATTGTGGGGTTTTCTGGGAGCTGAGAGTGGGTGACACACCCAAGGTTAGCCAGTGGGTTTCCATGGCAGAGTAGGGAATCAGACCCTGCTCTCCAGGGTTGAATCCCAGTGCTCAAACCACTTACCACACTGACTCTCTTCTAGATAAGAATGCTAACTGAAAAACAACTTCCAGATTCTAGTAACCCATGGTTATTTGAGATCTTTACTCAACAGCATAACATTAATCATAAAGAATAATACATAGCAATACACATACCTCTATAGAGAGAGGTATAAAGAAGCTGCCTTTTACCAAAATCAGACCCCTAGGCCATGTAGCTCATCTGTGTGTAAACAAGGGCTGGGATACCCCTTTCCCTGCTCTGAACTGACTCTCTGCAGCTTTCAAGGCTGTCTTGCAATAAATCAGGAACCTGCTTGGATTTAAAACATAAGCTCTGCTATTGATTTACTGTCCTTCCTGCAAGACACCATGTGTAATAATAATAACCTACACATCTTCTGTTGTACTACACATTTTGGCAAAACAACAACGGTGTTAATAAACTATCAAAGGATTGATTGCACACCCACAAAATCTACAGTTTCAAAATAAAAAATGAGGAGACAGAAGGGCAGAAGGGTTGGGGGACATAAGTGGGATTTCTGCAAGCTTCTGCAAGCACAGCACCTCTGCAGAAAGAGTGGGAGACCCAAAAGCTAGCAGCCAGGGAGAAGGAGCTTGCTAGTTACTGTACATACCATCTGCTACATCTTCCTTCCCTTGGGACTCTTTTGGGGAACCACTGGGGGGGGCAGCAGTAGGAAGGCCTGTCTTGCTGCTGCTTTGCAGGAAAGAAAACCTCACCTGCTTACAGACACTGCTCTGTCAGTATAAACAACTGATCATTTTTGTGGGGCAGGGAGATGAGTTGTCAACAAAGGGAGGGAAGTAATGGTAGTCAGGGTGCAGCTGTCCTAGTTATGCATTGTAGAGTGAAATATGGAAATGAGAGACGGTTGCACTGTCCTAAGGATACAGTTTACAATAGGGTGTTAGTCACCCCTAAACTGTCCAGATAGCCTGGGCAGCAATCCCTAAGCTGAAAATGCTGCTCCTTAATAGCAGATCAGTGAATAGTAAAACAGCTGCCATCTAGGACTTGATCCTGGATGAAGGTGCCAACCTGGCATGTATTACAGAGCTCTGGTTAGACAAGGCTAGGATTAATCTCTCTCAGCTTTGTCCACCAAGATTCTCTATGCAGCAACAGATGAGACCTGGGGAGCAGAGAGGTGGAGTTGCAGTGGTCTATTGGGATAATATTTCCCTGATCAGGCACCCTATTCTTCAGTCTGCAGGGTGAGAGTGTGTTTATTTAAAGGTGGATAGCCAGAACAGATTGAGACCCAGCATGATGTAGTTGGAATGGACTGGATGAGAGCAAACAAATTGAAGCTTAATCCAGAGAAGACAGAGATAATTCTGTGCAGTTGAAAGACACATCTGAGAATAGGGATTCAGCTTGTGATAGATGGTGGTTACATTCCCCCTGAATACTGAAGGTCACAGTTTGGGGTTACTCCTGGATTCAGCTCTGAGCATGGAGACCCAGGTTCCAGAAGTGGCCGGGAATGCTTTTGTACAGTTAAAGCTAGTGTACCAACTGTGTCCATTCTTGAAGAAGTCAGATTTGGCCATGTTGGTACATGCCTTGGTTAAATGGGCTGCCTTTGAAAAGTCCTCAGAAACTTCAATTGGCCCAAAGAGCTGCAGTCAGATTGTTAACTGGGGCTGGCTAACATGCAACTGGGGCAGGAACATACAACTCCCTTATTGAAACAGCTCCATTGGCTGCTGGTCCACTTCCAGACACAATTCAAAGTGTTGGTTTTGACCCATAAAACCCTATATGGCTTGGGCCCAGGTTATTTGAAGGTCTGCATCTCTTTTATGAGCTCTATGATAATCCAGTGGGGTCCTTCTCTCTGCCCCACAACCCTCTCAGGCTCATTTGGTGGGAACAAGGGAGAAGGCCTTCTTGGTGGCTGCTTCCAGACTTTGAAACTCCCTCCCTAGAGAGGTCAAGATGGCCCCATCCTTGCTCTCCTTCCATCAGCAGGTGAAAACATTTTGTGCCATAAGGCTGTTACAGACTGACTAGGATTGGGCTTTTCTTGCTGTGCAGTACTGTTTTTCAGGTGTGTATCATTTTTAAATGCATTTTAATATTTTTAATGTGCAACATGTTTTACTTCATAAATTGTTTAACTACTTTTTACATCTTATATTTGTACTTTTATGAATGTTTGCATTGTTTTAAGTATGTTGTTAGCTGCCTTGAGTCCTATTATTGGGAGAAAGGCAGGATATAAATGAAATAACAACAACTGCATATCATACTCCCTGGCTATCTCTCAAGGGTAGCCCTACCTGTATGTGGATGTAATTTCCCTGATGGTATGGGTTGCTTTGGCTCCCCTGTGTGGGTGAAAAGAGGCTCATTCAGCTTTTGTGTAATAGAAAGGCATAAATTCCAGCCAGCTGCTTTCCTTTCTTCATGCAGTGTGACTCATAACAGCAGAGCACAGGATTATCTGGTGGAACTGATTATATAGGACACTTTACCTATTATGTGCTACACAGGAAAGGACAGAGAGCTCCAAATTACAGAAAGCAGTTTAGAGATTTTAAGAGAGAAAAGAAAAAGGCTTTGTGAGAAGAAGAAACTCAAGCTTAACGTCCAGTTTTTAAATGGGATCTCTTACAAAATTACTGTTCACAAGCTGAAGTAATGGGGAAAAAATTACACTGAAAAGGAAGCAAATTTAGATAGACTATGAGTGCCTTTACCATACCCATCATCAGGAAGCAGAAATTGTAATGAAGTCATTCTTCCCCACAGATTATTTGGTCACGTTCCTCACAAATCAAGAGCAATACAAAGTCTGGATATTTGCATAACTGCTCTACAACATTCCTCCTACCAAATTTAAACAGTCATCAGTATAGGCATGGTAGGATATCCTTCCAACACTGATTTCATTTTGTTACCACACAGTCCTAGACTGAGAACTTGATCGTAATCTTATTATGCTTTTAAATGTGTATCCAAGGCCTGGCAGCTGGGTCCTAATGTGATAAGTGATTTGAGACCTGGCATCCACATTACCAACTGTCTGATGCAGAAAGCATATACAAGCAGACATTGAGTGCAGCCTTCTTTATGGTCCTAGTTACATCATCATTTTAAGAGTAGATTTGGAAGACACAATCTGTAGAGAAGATATAAAAGATATAAAAGACAAGACAGTCAAAACAGATTTACTACTAAGAAATTTGGAAAACCGTCCATGAGGTTAATATATAATGAGGGGAAAATGCCCGAGAAACATCTTTGTGAAATATTTCCTAATTTAACGCTGTATTTCAGTGTTTCCACCAAACACTTTTATGTATCATAATCTAATGTGTTTGTGCATGCACATGAATGCATGTACTTGTAATATATTAGATGTTATGACACTGTGTTACTACACTTAGAGACGTTGTAATACTGGGAGCATTTTGTCTCTTCTGACCAAATTTTTTTTAAATAACAATAAATCTAATATCTTTTCATAATAAATCAGTTTAACTGTACATACATGTGTCCTTTTTTTGTTTAAATTTTGTTTTATGTTTAAATGGAGTTTTGGATGCTCCCACTAAATATGTCAAAATTTTATAAGCAAATTCAATGCAGCCAAGTTATTGAAGTAATCATGTCTTTTCACTAATGAATGACACCTGGGTTTACTACATTAGGGAGATTCTTCTAGTGTAAGTGGCTTATTGAAGATGGCAGGGAAAAGGTAAAAAAGAAGGCCATAATTTTTAAATTGAAATTTACTGAGTCTACATACTGTTTTCTATCAGGCCTTGCAATTTTTTCAATATACTAATGCTGGCACGGTACCATAGTAATTTTTGTACAGCATCTCATGGAGGATTTAGAATGGGATATGTCTCCCAACAAAACCAAACCAAAATGTCTGACTGGGAGGAAGCCAGTAGAAGGTAATAAGTGAAGACAGTGATACTGGTTTGTAGGAAACATGAATAATTCAAGAAATTACTAATGCATTTTCATCCTTTTTTTTCTTCCCTACTAATGAAACCACATGCTTGTGAATATCCCATCTAGATAATAATTCATACCAGCAAACAGGGCTAATTTTACCACCATATCCTTGAAATATGATTGAATAAATAGGCTGGTCTGTATCCAGATTGTATATTGACATCATTATGTTCACATACCTAAGTTTTTATTTAGAGAGTACTTCCCAATAACTAGATTTTCCTAAAAGTTTTGAATTGGCCATCTTGCAAATTAAGACTCTAGTTATATTCATTTGCTTTTGATCACTTTTTCTTTTTCATTTAGACCCAAATGCTACAATGTTGTTGTTGTTGTGTGCCTTCAAGTCATTTCCAACTTATCGTGACCTTAAGATGGACTTATCACAAGGTTTTCTGGAGCTGAAAGTGTGTGATGTTCCCAAGGTCACCCAGTAGGTTTCCATGGTTGAGTGGGGAACTGAATCCTGCTCTCCAGAATTGTAGTCCAACACTCAAACCACTATGCTACTACCTTTTTAATCTAACCAAAGCAAAATAGAGTGGTACTATCATTTCCTTTCACCTAGACACTATACTCCTGTTGATGCAGCCCAGAATCACATTGGCTTTCTTAGTGTCTGCATCACTGTACTGACTCATGTTTGGCTTGTGGTCTACTAAGACTCTTAGATCCTTTTCACATGTACTGTGGTCAAACAAGGTGTCACCCATCTTATATCTGTGCATTGCATTTCTTGTGCCCAGGTGTAGCAGCTTATACTTCTCCCTGTTGAAATTTATTCTGTTAGCTTTGACCCAGTTCTCTATCTGATAAGATCATTTTGAATTCTTCTGTCCTCTGGGGTGTTAGCTACCCCTCCTAATTTGGTGTCATCTGAAAATTTGATAAGAATGTCCTCTATCCTCTCATCCTAATCATTGATAAAGATGCTAAATAGCAATGGGCCAGGACAGATTCCTGTGGCACCCCACAAGTCACTTTCTCCAAGATGAAGAGGAGCCATTGGTGAACACCCTTTGGATTTGGTCAGCCAACCAGTTACAAATCCATCTAACAGTAGCACTGTCTAGGCCATATTTTACTAGCTTTCCTCTTTTCCTCTTATCTATGTTGGGATTGCCTCAACAATGACAACAGAGCATGAAGAAGGGGTACGAAGCAACATAAAAACCACGTGATACTCTTCTCCACCATTTAGTGAGGCCATACCTTTGTGAGTAGAATAGAAAAATAATGGTTATTTGGCATGAAGTTATGTTTTGTTATGTTCAGCGGTGTAACTGTATTGATCAGTCTAATTATCTGTTGATCTATTGAGGTGTCTACCACCATTTGTAGTAGTTTTTATCCTTACTGGGACAAAGTTCTGCTCCAGCTACTGTGGGGATTGCTATAAAACCGGGGGTGGGGTGGGGTGGGGGAGACAGGGGATCAGATGATATATTCTCTGCTCATCAAAAAGTCCCAGGGCTTCAGACTAGTGAATTCTGATTCTGTTATACTGCTGAAGCAATAGCAATGTGATATAGTTGTACTTTCATGGGGAGGGAAGTGAATTACAAATAATTATCAACACCTTTAACTCATTCTTACTAAAACGTAATAAAACACACAGTAGCTGGAAACAGAAAATGACTTACCTCTTGGTTTTCATTCCCTTCATGCCAACTGTAACAGTAGTTTCTGCCCATGTGGGAGAAGGACAGTGGCAAGGGTTGAAGCTGCCATGTGACAAAAGAAGTGCTACCTGTTTGTGTAGATGGCACTTATATGTTGTCAGCTGTCCATATTGTTGGAGCAGGCACAAGGTAGATTTTAAGGCAATAATTTAATGGGGCTTACTTCCAGGTAAGTGGATACAGGAGCTCCTCCTTTCAGTCTAAATCCTATGCAAATCTACTTAGAGGTAAGCACCAATGAGTTCACCAGGAAAGTGTTATAAGATTTCAGACTAAGTAATTTATGCCAGGCAAAGTGACAAGTCCTTTGATGTACCAATTTCTACCAGTTTATTTCTATCATTATTCCTAATTATCTCTATTTGCTGTATCCAGGACATCCAAAAGAAAAAGTATTCACCAATAAATAGCCAATAAATATTTATAAAGGCATCAGAAACAAAGCATGACAATCAAAGGTTATATCATAACAATGATATATCTAATTTTTAGGCCATTTCCTCACTACACTGTTAAAATTATTCCACTTTCAACATCCTATGGAATCCTGAGGTTCTCAGTTTAGGGAGGGGCCTTTAGAATTCTCAGCCAGAGAGCTCTTTGGCCTCACTCAGTAAACTACAAACCCCAGAATTCCACAGGATGTCAAAAGTGGAATAATAGCACTATAACACTGTACTGCAGAAAGGCCCTCTGTATGCAACATGTTCCCAACATTTCTGAAAACACACCTCTTCCTCAATTAAAATAAAAGTAGTTCACATTTCGTAGATTCCACATCTGGGAGGACCAAGTGCCCCACAATTAACAAAAACAACAACAACAGCAACAAACAACATTTATTTATTATCTGCCTCTCCTACAGATCAAGGCAGAGAACAACAGGTTAAAGAACAGCAACAAAATATTAAATATACTTTATAATTCCAAAGATGGCATAATAAATGGGTCCAGACTGTTCTGGCCTCTTTACCTGGAAATTGCAATTATCTAGATCAAAAATCAAAATCAAAGATAGAACCACTGAAGTTTAGACCACTTGCATCTCCATTGCTGAGAAATATGTAAATGAACACAATTTCACATGGCATTCACTAATAATTGTCCATTAGACAAAGAATGATAAATGAATAGGGCAGCACTTGACTAAAGTAGAAAAGATACAATAAAAAGGAAGCTCAGAAGATGAGTGGTGTTAAGTGGTTGAATATGCAACATAAAGGCTTGCTAAGTGTCCCTTCCAATATGTCTCCATATAACAAACATGCCAAAGGAACAATACATGTACAGAAAACACTGTCAGGTGCAAGATGCATAACAAAACTAATTTGAAAACAAAACAAAGAAAGATAGACAATCCAGCTGATGAGAAAAGAGATCCAAAATCTGTAGTTTAGCAAGGCTTCCAGATTGGCTTCCCTTTCCCATGATTTGTAGGGAACCTGTGCTTTTTCCAGGGCACCCTGGGCAAAAAGCCTGCTCTGCTGGAAAAGAAAATGGAATTCTTCCTCAGTTGTGTCCTCCCACTGCTGGGAAAGGATTGCTTCTGGTAAGTTAGGACCTTTGTTTGGCCTTTGCCCCTTGGGCCAGCCCTAAACTCTGATAACAGTGGTGTGGAACATGTCCAGCTTTCAGATACTGTGGTAATGACTGCTGCAGACGTAGCTGCTCGTAGCACTATAGCAACTAGAAATGATATAGAATTGGTTAGAAGGATATTGATCTATGGGTTTATTGCTCATTCTGTGCTATTATGGCTATGAAAGTGAGACCATGGTGACAAGTATTCGAAGGATACTCAGTCTTTTGTGTGATCCGCACCCTTGTTCCAGTTGAGTCAATAATCTGAGCCAAGTACCCACTTGATGTTTATTTAAAAACAACAATAACAATCACAGAAAGGTGTTCAAATTGAGTACAGGTATACCCTTAAAGCACCAAATTCCATCTGATCTTGGAAACTCAGCAGGGTTAGCTCTGATCAGTACTTGGGAAGTTGCCAATGTGTACCAGGTGCTGTAGGCAATATTTCAGAGGAAGGAACTGCCAAAGCCACCTCTGAGTATTTGTTCCCCAAGAAAACCCTATAAAATTCATGGGGTTGTCATAGGTCAACAGGTAACTTAAAGGTACATGCGCGCACACACATATCATAGGGATAGGATGAAATCTCTCCTGTCTGGTAGAATTAGAGGAACATCCTTAGTTCCAGCAGAACGATACAAACTTAACCATCTCCAAATAACTCATGAGCAGATATTGAAAAATTCTGACAGCTAAGGCAAAAGTGGAGTAAAAATTGAAAGCATGCCTATGCTTACAGATTAAAAATAAATGAAAAGTTGAAGAACTGCTCTGTGGAACTTCTTAACAAGCAGTTTCAGAGGGAACAGTTTTTAAGCATAAAAGCAATAGGGCTTTTCTGCTTTAACACTCAGAGGCAGTTTTCACCCATGTCAGGCATTCCAAACATTTACCTCGCAAATGAATATGAGCAACCAAACACAATGAACTTGGACTGTAGGAGGAGAACAACTTAATTATAAAAAACAAAAAACGACCAAGCATCTGGATCTGTCACCCCTAAGCTAAATGAAGTCCTGCAGCTTTTCTAGAATTAATTATTCCACTCATTCTGTGATGAGAGCAATGACACCATTTAAACTTTATCCTATTACATAAGTATTGAAAGTAGAAGATCTACAATTAGTTTGCAAAAAAGATGCCACCAAAAGAAAAATATTATTCTTAAGAAGTCTAAGCTGTGTGTATTTAATGAAATATTTAGTCTCTGATAAAGAAAACACTTTCATAGTATTGTGATCAGAGAGATAACATTCAAATGTCAAAGAATTTAGCAGATGATGAAAGATGAAGTCAGAATCTTTGGTTTCCAAAACTAAAATAAAGGTAATTGCAGCATAAAATCTCTGCTTTAAAAAATCCTACACCATTTGCAAAATTTCTTAGGTGCTAGAATTATGTAAATCTATAATGTGCAGTTCACCACACAGCGTATTCACTGTGCATATGTTGGCACCTTTTTGTGAATACTCAGCTGCTAGAAACTTCACAGTTTCTGTCTTCTGTTAATTAATAGGCATTTGTATGTCTCAGTTTCAAAAAGTCATATGCTGCAGCACCACTGAGTGTGAACATTCAGATTCTTAAAATACCCTCCAAAAGCTGCCCTAGAATAAATCCACATACAGGAAAAATGCACTAAAGAATCACAATGTAGCAGTAATAATATTACAATACTGTAAATACATATTAACTGTATTGACCCATCAGTATATATAGTTGATATAGCTGATGTTGCAACAGGTGCATTCTATAGTGGGCAAGTGGCTGCAATGTATCCCTCTGTGCTGCCTATTAATTGTAATTTTAATAATACAGAATAATAGAGAAGCTAACTACGAGGTATTAGGTGTGTGCCCAAAGTCCTCCCTCTTCAAACTTGTAAAGAACTTCTAAGATTTTACCAAACTGAACTGTTCCTATCCTTATCATATTAAAGTCTCCACTTCTACACCTTTCTGCATTTCACAATTCAGTGATGAATTCAGTGATAAAAATGACTATGTTACCTAGAATGCTGTTCTTATCTCCTACAATACCAGTCTTGACAAAATAATAGCCATTTAAACAATGTCAGAAGGTCATATCAAAGTTTATTGGCAAAAAAAAAAAATAGAATGAAAATTAAAATGTCGCATGATGCAAAGCAAAGAGGAAATCCAGTCTTACTGAATTTTAAAATATATTTCTCTGTTGGTTGTATGATGTGATTGAAAGAATGGACAAATTAAAAATGTATGGTTTTGAACAAGCTAAGACAGAGTTAGAATTGCCGAGAAATAAAAGGTTATTGCCTAAACTGAGGTTTAGGTGGCATGAACATTTATGGCATGAGAAAGTTAAAGTGAATGTAGTTTTTAAGAAACATTGTAAAAGATGTGCCTTATTGAGGATGTGGAATGAAAATAAGGCTGTGTCAAAAATGCCCTTATGGTCTCAGAACAAAAAGCTTTTTATAGAAAAGAAACAACAGGGAAAGATAAATAGCTAAGATACCAAGACTGTCTGGAGAATCAGCAAGGAAAATGCATAATGAAAACAAAAGAGAAGTTATTAGAGCAAGTTTATGCTTTTCAATGTTTTTTCTTGTTTACAGTTGATTTAAAATAGATTAAGGTAAATTAAAAATGTACAGTTCTGGACAAGTTAAGACAGAGTTTGAATTGCAATTATGTACTAATGATGAACAGACAATTGGTAAAATGTTAACATTTGCAGAACTCCTGTTAAAACTGGATACAGAAGATGAAAAATATTGTATGGTAAACATTGTATGGTAAAATTGGGGTTACTGTAGTTTCTGATCCGGTCGTGAGGTATATTAGATATCATTTGATATCAAGAATTTAGCCTTCTTTACCCATTCTTCTCCACGTGCTTGCGAGACCCCCGGACGAGCATGCACATAGCCACAGCCAAAAATAGCTGAACCATTCAAAACAGATCCAGGCAGGCCAGTAATAGCCAGACTGCCACTTTAGGAGACCTCCAGGCAAGTACTCTTTAAGGTCATATTATGTATGCATACTGTTTATAAAAGACTCCCTGCCCCAAGCAGGCAGCTTGACAAGCCGAATACTCAATTGTCAAGCACTCCATGTTTGCTTACTGTCTGCTCTATTGACAACTCTGTCGTAACTCAATCATGCAAAATACTGACCTTTCGGAGGCTTTGTTTCCAGCCCGAAACCCATTGTATTCCCCGGGAACAGACTAGCCTATGGGCACATTTTCCCCTATAAGACCCCCTGATTTCGAGCGCTTCTTCGGATCACTCCGACTTCCATCCCGTCTTGCTGTCGCTCTGTTTGACGAGCCTTCCCCTCAGCTCCGTGTGCTGAGAATCTCCACTTCTATGGACTTTTCTTCAGACTACCTGGGCTTCAGGACAGGTGTAGTATTTCCCATGCAAAAAACCCCTCTTAAAACCCTCTATCCAACTCCTACCTTTCTTTCAATAGGTCTGTGTGAGTGTGCTTGCATACACACGTTTTGACTGTGTTTATCAAAAATAAAGAAAACAATTATTATTTACTTTCGTTTGCTCATTGACTCGGCCTGACCCTGTAGACATTGGGTTCAAGATCTCGCTAGGTTGTCCTACCTCTTGCATTGCTTAGCTTGTGCTCTGCTAATTCCCATTCCCCATTGTGAGCACATTGAGTTGTCCCTCCCGGGACCCCAGAAATCAGGGTAACATGGGCCCAGAACTTTGAATATAATATTTAAATAAAAAAATGGGAACAAATGTGTTCAAATGGTGTAAAATTTACACTAATAATCTTAAACATATGTTTGATAAAATAATGAATCATTAATATTTCACCCCTGAGTTGTATAAGAGAACTGCAAATACTGGTTGGAAATGTGAGAAACACAAAGGGTTATTTTACCATGTGTGATGGGCTTGTGAAAAAGCCAAATAATACTGGGCACAAGTACATGGGCTGATTCAGAGAATTTTGAAGATTAAGTTAAAGTTAAAACACCGGGGCTGATGGATGAACAGTTTGATATGAGCTGTAAGAGAGTATACAAAATATATTATTGCAGCAGCTAGACTACTGTATGCCCAGGGATGAAAGAATAATATTCCATCTTCTAAGGAAGACTGGATGTTAAAAGTGAAATGGATAAACTGTCTACTTTGATTAGAGAAAAGTCACTAGCAACTTTTGTGAAAGATTGGAAACTCCCAATAGACTTTTGAGAGAGAAAAAGAATGCTAAATAATAATTGGCTCTGAATATTAGTTTGGATTGTTTATTAGAAAAGGTACATCCAGTTTAAGAGTGAAATGGTGGTTAACTCCAGAAAAGATAGTTGATAGTTGGAAATCACTTTTGGATAGATTTTTAGTTTAAGTGGTAGTAGGTATGTTTTCTTTTTGTTTTGTGTATTGCATTTTTTCATAATATATGTGTTTGGGTTCAAACTGTGAGCTAGTTAGTATTTAGTTGGGTAGTTTTTTTTTTCTGTAGTTAGTAGTTTGCTATTAGTTTGTATTAGATAGAAATATCTGGCATAATTTTAATACAGGTAAAAATAATTTTTAAAAAGTAGGTAAACTCTAGTTGGGATTAACCATAAGATTTAACCCACCATTGTTTTTGCTGCAGTAGGTATACATGGCTATCCCTTTGGAAACAGTTGTGATGTTACACTGGTAATTAGTGTTGCATCATATATAACACTTACTGTCAGCTGCATAGCTGCTTCACACTCATTACGCTTTCTCTTACCACATATGTACAGGAAAGAAGAATATGTGCAAATCTCATTCTTAGTTTACTATGCCGGCACATTTGATTTCGAAAATGCTTGAGATGTAGTTTTAAATCTGATTGGAAGGGGTTTGGATACTTTCCTAACCTAGAAACTACTAGGTGGATATAGCTGTAACATTGAGAAACAAGCAACTCATCCCAACACCCTCACAGTGCACTAATTAATGAATTAATTTGTGGTTGTTCTTTTCCCATGTGTCCTATTGCATTTTTTTTAAACAGCTAAAGCATGGGGCATTGAGGCTTATCATTATCCTGCCATTTCAGAATTCTTTAGTAGATTTGTGACTATCCTGTTAATCCTATGAATGTTTACTCAGAGGTAAATCCCACTATGTCCAATATGGCTTATTCCCAAAGGTATATTGGATTACATCTTTAATTAGTTTACTTTATAAGGGCAGCTTCCCTTTTGTATGCAGCTGGTGCTGGGTCACATATTGAACAGCATATTACCAAACAAAGGGAAAAAAAGAAAAGAAAAGAAAAAGAGTTGTAAATGTCATTCGAGCTGCCTCTTTCTGCAAGGTCCACCCATTACATGGGAATGGTGCAATAGGTCATATAGCATCTTACCTATTATTCAATGGGGAATACTTGCTTTTTATAGTATGGCTGGTGGGCTAATTTTCCAGAACTATTTTATATTTAAGAGTAAGGGAATGACTGGGGTGTGCATGGAATGTAAACTCTTCCAATAATCTTCCTGTGTTTCTGTTGCAATATATGGATGCTTTTCTCATTCCATATGTGTGCTTTTCATTGATACACCATCACTGTAGGGAATAAACAAAGGAAAGGTGACCAGCAACCCACAAGAAAACAGACCCTCCTAAAAGGAGGTTGGAATGAGGCAGGGAGAATGGAGAAACAGAGCATGTGGAATATGTTTGTTGAGATATCTGAGGTCTCTGTCAGAGAATTCTAAACACCTCATGAAACCAAAGACCTCAAGATTCCATAATATAGAGCCATGGCTGTAAATGGTATCAAAGTGTACAGTATGAAAAACACCTAAGTCCTCCTGAGAAGAGCTACTTAGACTTGTTTCAACAAAGGAACCCCACACGCAAACTCCTTTTGAAACTGCGAGAAGTGTCCAAAACAGTTTGCAATATGGTTTGGGATGAAAGAAAAAAGTTTTTTTTAAAAAAAACAATTGCATTTCAGCTAGCTCGTATCTCATGTGACTACGCCCAAGAAGCTGTTCAAGCAGAAACACACAACTGAAGCACTCCTGAAAGAAGGCTGTCCAACCTCTTCTCTTGTAATCTGAATCCATTGGTTATTGTTCTAGCTTCTGGAGAAGCAGTAAACAAGCCTGCTTCATCCTCTACATGTTGAACAGTTGACTCTTTGAAATCAGTAGGATAACTGACTATAGCTTCCTTGATTTCCATGGGTCTGCTTAAAGTATGACAAAGGCCATTTCCACACCTTACCAGTTCCCATCATGGTCCTGGTGTCATCCCAGCAACATCTCTGCTGGGCAGGAAGTATTATGTGAACGCTCCCCTCTGCACCCAGCCAGGTGCCTGTGGATGGAAGTGTGTGCAACAGGCTTCTTCCTTCTGTGGTGCAGCTGGCCTCTGTCCTGCACTGCACTGGGAAAGGAAATGCATAGAATCATAGGCCCTTTTCACATGCTTTTTTTCTTGCATGAGCTCCCCTTGAGCATTGTGCGAATGGGAGCGTCGCTCCAAACGAGCTCATGAGGCTAAAGTGGGGCACGCACGCATTTTTTTATTTTTGGCTTTAAGCCGAAAATACTCCATGCTCGCGCAATGCTCGCGGAGCCCTCGCACACTTACCTGTGTGCGGTGTGTCGGCAAGCTGGCCCGGTCATGCTTCCTTCCCCCAGTGCAGCCTACAACTCCCAGACTGCGCTGTGGAAGGAAGGGGCAGGGTGCTAACACGACGGTCGCGCTAACAGGAAGCCGTGCGGGAGGAAGAAGGGCTGTCTTGAGCTGCTTGTGCGAGTGGCTGCTCGCATGAGCGCTGCTCCCCACTGCCGCGACAAGGTACAGTGCGAAAAGGGCCATAGAAATGTAGAGTTGGAAGAAACCACGGGGCCATCTAGTCCAACCCCCTGCCATGCAGGAATACCCTCAAAGCACTCCAAAGCACTACAGTGATGGTCTATCATAGATCGCACTTCTGCCTGTTCCTCATGGCTGGGGGTGACGGGAGTGTTGCATGATAATGGGTGCTTAATGGATTTTTTTCCTTTAAGCAAATATCTCATAATCACGATGGGTGGAGAAGTGCTGCCTGCGGGACCGCAATGACATCATGCGAAAGCATGACTTATGGCCTGCTGCCAACACATTCCCATTGCAGGACAGCAATGCCATGCAGAAATGGCCAAAGACTGGATCCAGCCCAATAAACCTTCACAACTATTACTGAAATTTAAGTGATCATATAGCACTTGATAGGAACTGCTGAATTTGAAGATGCAGGATCAGTGATAAAGTGGCAAACTCTTTTAGAGAACGAAGGGATTCTTTGTTCTTTATAGCAATAAATAATTTTTTATTAAAACTCAAGTGTTTATATCACAATAAAGCAAAACACCTACTAGAGCCTCTCTCTTGAAATACCTTATGACAAAAGGCTATAGCGCCCTATATTATGGGCTAGCCTTAAAATAACATTATGGGAGAAATATTTTTGACATCTTTAAATTGCTATATGTGCTTTCCCACTCTACATTACTCTCAAAGCTATCAATTGATCACAATACGTCTCAGTGGGTTTGTCAACTGCACTCTGTTATAAGTTGGAGTGCTCTCTTTCAATTGTGCTTTTCCTCACAAGCAAATTTAAGATGTCACTGCTGTCAGGCAAAACACACAGAGTAAGAATTGTATGCTTAATATTAAGGCTGAAGGTATGATAACTGAGTTATAGCTCAAATAAAATTGTTTGATTTGGAAATGCATTCAGTTTCAGTCAGTGGGACTTATTTCCGGGCATCATACTTTGAAAAGATATGAAACCCATTAATTGTACATTAAAGATTCCATTTGGGGATTAAACTTTCTGCAATTTTTTTCTAGGGCTGTGAGCGCTATCCTATGTAATGTGTGTCTAGGCCTAAATTTATTCATTACATTTAAGATTATGCACAATGAATATTTGTCTGTGTCCCTTATTCAAGCAAAGTATTATATCCCCTTTGATATCAAACTACACAGCTTTAATTGATTAATTAAATCATTCACTTATTTAGAGAAGGGCAATCAAGAAGGATAAAACCTTCAATTAATTGGCAGCAAATTAAAGATATGTGTATCAGTAGAAGTCATGAGGACAGCATTGTATTCTCCAAACTACACAAAGCAGGTATTAGCTGTTTTGTGCTGGTAGTTTAGGGAAGTCATGAGGTGGGTTTTTGCTGACTTTTGATTAAATTACTATTATGATTATTTACATTAGAATCATGCCTAGAGGCCTTGGTCAAGGATCTTTCAATAAAGCCTCAATTGTATTAAGCCTTGCCTGAATGCATAATAACACTGCCTGTGACCCTGAGAGTATTACCCAGCCAGTTTTTCTAATTGGGGGAAGAGTTATCAAATCACCCTGATGTATGGACTGTTAAAAAAGACGCATAATGGGCTTGGGAAATCATTGAAAATTATTTAAAATCTATTTCTGATGTGTTATCATTTTACATATGTTTCCATTTGTTATTTCATCATTTCACTGCACTCATATGTATACACCACATGTGAAAGATATAAGCTGAGATCTTGAACAAGATGAAAGATGTCATGAGCATCATGATCATTGGTAGGATCTGTGACCATTTCCACACTACACTGTTATAGGGCTATTATTCCACTTTCAGCCTCCTGTGGAATTTTAGGGTTTGTAGTTTACTGAGGCCAAAGAGCTCTCTGGCTGAGAATTCTAAATGCCCGTCCTTAAACTGCAAACCCCAGGATTGCATAGGATGTTGACAGTGGAATAGCAGCACTATAACAGCGTAGTGAGGAAATGGCCTGTGTCTGGAGGCCACAGCAGGTTCTAAATGCGAGTGACACACAGGTCCCCAACTAACCTGAAAGATTTCTGTTAAAAATAGTTTTGCTTGTTTATACAAGATTTTAATTCTCTTAAATACAGTCTCCTTTAACAAACACTCTACAAGCTGTTTCATGTGTATATGGCTCTTTTTAAAAATGTCATCAAGGTAGTCGGCCTGAATAAATCATGTGGAATAAAAAGTGAGTTGTTTGGATGCTATGACTGCCAGTCAGCACGCTAACCATAGAAGCAGAGCGTTGGAAGAGACCACAAGGATCATCTAGTCTGATCCTCTGTCATGCAGAAATACATAACTAGAGCACTCCTGAAAGATGCCCATCCAACATCTGTTCAAAGGTCTTGAAGAAGGAGAGACCACCATTCTCTGAAGCAGTCTATTCCACTCAAACAGCACTCAGAGTAACAAAAAGTACTTTCTAATATTTAGATAGAAATGTTTTCTTTGTTATTTGAATCCATTGGTATGTGTTCAGATCTCCAGAGCGCAAAAAACAGGCTCATGCCATCTTTACATGACATCCCTTCAAATATTTTAAGAAAGCTATTGCGCCACCTCTCAGTCCCCCCTTTTCCAGGCTAAACTTACCCAAACGATTCCTCATAGGACTTGATTTCCAGATCTTTCATCATCTTGGTTGCTCTCTCCTGAACATGTTCCAGCTTGTCATCCTTCTTCAACTGTGATGCCAAAAACTGGACACAGTAATCTAGATGAGGTATGACCAAAGCAGCATAGAGTGATATTACTGCTTTTCTTGATCTAGACACTACACTTCTTGTGATGTTGCCTAGAACTGTGTTGGCTTTTTTGGTTGTTGCATCTCACAGTTGAGTGGTCTACTGAAACCCTTAAATCCCTGTTGTCATTGGACATTACATTTTCAACCAATGTAGAAATAACATAATGATACAATTACTTATGATACAATAATATCCGTTTATTTATATACAATTATATACTTCTATACAATTACTGCCCTGGTTTCAGAGGAAGAGAAGAACCAGGCACAGTTCTATCATGCCTAGACTCAGAAACAGATGAAAGGTCCTTCTTTCATCCTACCTGCCACTGCCCTGGCCAAGGACGGAGAGAAACAGAGGCAAGCCTAGGCCAGCATGCCTAGGCCTAGAAGCAGACAAAAGCCCCCCACTCCATTCCAACTGCCATTGATGTACCGGTAGCTATGGATGGAGAGAAGAAGAGGCAATATCTGCTGAGCTTAATCCTGTCCTACACTATCATATCCTTTTCCTTTTGTGTTATGTCTTAATTAGACTATAAGCCTGAGGGCAAGGAACTGTTTCATTGTTCTTTTACTTGTAAAGCACCATGTACAGTGATGGTGCTATATAAATAAATGATAATAATGACTGATGAAGTAACATCTTTTTTTGAGTAACAAAAATGGTGAAGTCCTGTTACTCCCACTTTGCTCTTCTTTTGGTTCAACCATTACATTTCCCCTCTGTCCCAAACTCGTTGGGAGCAAACTTGGAAACCTCTTGGTCTGGTTCTACTCATTACCTGGTTACTTATTGAGATGTAATTATGTAATTGATTGAGATTGTGGGGTAGGGTGGAGAAAACAGTGCCTATAGTTTTAAAGGCTTCTTAGCTCTGCTTAATCAGCACACATACTGACCATTATAGCAGTTTTTCCCAAGCTAGTGCCCTGCAGATGGGCTAGACTACCTCAAGTCATCCCTAGACAGTTGTAGTCCAACAACTCCTGCATAGCACTAGGTTGAGAAATGCTGCATTACAGGATGGAATCTCCATCCTCACCCCACATTTCCTATTTATCAGAAGTCAAGAGAAAAAACCTGCCATCTACAGATCTCAGTCTGCTTATCTGCATTTCTGGTACTTGTTAATGGCCAGTCTTCCTCTGTGGATATGAGAAAACCTCATGTGCCTCTAGTGTAACCTACAAACTTTCACATATACAAGTACATCTGATTAGTATGTTTTAAAAATGTTAAAGAAGCTATCCAAAGTGCTGTACCTTATCCCAAAATAGGGTCAGCAGTCTGAAAAACACTTTAAAGTTTGGATTAAAACTTCTAACAAATTGAGCACTCCATTGATACAGAAGTTATCAGCTTCCAGTGCTACCCTTTGGACATTTAAATCAGGTTCACAAGTCCCCACCCCAATCCCCAGTGGTGAGCAGCAAACAAAAAAAGAATTGAATGTGCGGGGGGGGACTTCTGAATAGGATTATAACAGCTGAGACAGTCACTAAGCAACCTCCCTCTCCTTGTTCCCAGAGTCCCACACACAAAGCTATGCAAAACAATATTCTAGGGATTTGATTAAAACATTCCTGCAAGGCCCTGCAGAGACCCATTCTACTGCATAATAACAAGCATTTTTTTTAAAAAAAGGATGATGTAGTGTTCACAGGCTTTACAAAATAATACATTCGCATTGGATTGTAGATCAGCAGAACAATGTTGGTGCTGCCAAGCATGAGGATCATAATGTATTCAGTAGCATCTCCTTCACAGACTTTGGCCCTTCCTCTGTCCCCTTGAGATGAAACCCTTACTCAGCCATGAAGTCCAAAAGAAAGGCCTTGGGAAAGCCATTATTTCTCAGCTTACTCTTAATTACTTTGTAGTTGTGAGAATGAAATATGAAGTAAAATGTACTGCAGCCTCTTCTATTTCCTTTTGTAGGAGAGGAGGAAAGCTACTAGCTAAGCCTGGAGCCTTAAAAGGTACAATCCCTCCTGAAAAAGGAACCCAACTCACTAGTTCTCAAGGGGGAGGAAAGGAAAGAGGAGGTGCTACATCTCAAGCTAGACTACCTCACAGAATTGTGAGAATAATATGGAGGCAAGGGAGAAATTACCTATGCTATCATGAATATTTTGAATAGAGAGGAATAACGTAATAAAATTCAGCAGAGTATGCAGAGTCTGGTGTCTGCAGCATCAAAATATAAATAATGTCTACAGAGACCAAAATAGGTAGTAGGATCCAGACTGGATTGTATTCAGACTAGACCTGTTAAAATCAATGAGATTCAAATTTTAGTTGGAAGTAGAGTAGATTCTTCCCCCATATCCTGAAGCAGCTCTATTACTATGCTGTCTGTTCCTGATTATTTATTTCTTCCTAGTGCTCTGAATGCAGCTTTCACTTTACTTTCTCAAATTGTAGGTTCAACTGCAAATGGTTCTTCCTTGAGTGAATCTGTCATCTTTTCATCTCTTGTATAAGTTATTATTTCTGTCATCTTTTTATTTCTACTTGGTTATATAATGTGTTTCTCTGCTGGACATAGAATATTCCCACTTTTGGTTTAAATTTCCCTTTGATTTCTTGGATCTTGTGGAAGAGGATTCTAGTTCTTCCTTTTTTGTTGTCATTTCCCATTTCTCTGCATTGATTATTATAGTAGTTGTCTTTGTTCCTGTTCACAAGTTGCTGAACAGTTGCATTCAGGATTCTCACCCTATTTCTGTCACCTTTTGCTTTTCCTTAACCGCTTGAAGAATTTTATCTGTCATCCATTAAAGCTTCTTTTTCTTTTTGGAGGCAGTCAGTATCTTTTGGTATTCCTCCCTAACAATGTCCCTGGCTTCAGTGCAGGGTTCTTTTAGCTCTCAGACGATTAGGCTTAATAGTACAAAGCTATTTTTTACATTATCTTTAAATTCTACAAGGATATTTTTTTCAATTGCATTTTGACAGGATGGTTAGTTTAGTGTCCTTCTTTAGCTTTACTCTAATTATTGATATTAGCAGCTCATGGTCTGTGCCACAATCTACTCCTGGTCTTCTTTTGCAGACAGAATGGAGCTTTCTCCATTTTTTGCTTCCAATTATATACTATTTGCTTTCTGTATTAGCCATCAAATTACGTCCATGTATACAGTTGCTTCTTTGGTTGCTTGAAGAATATGTTTGCAATGAACTATTGGTTTTGCAAAATCCAGTCAGTTGGTCTCCTGCTTCTTGATCCAGGTCAAATTGTTCCTTTGATTTTGCTCTGTTTCTTGCTTTTGTATTCCAATCACTTATGATTAATAAAAAATCCTGTTTTGATATGTGATCAGTTTTCTCCTGGACTTCAGCACAGCATTTTAAAATTTCTTCTTCTTTCTCTGTAGTTTGAGCATAAACTTGGATTTGTAATTATATTGCCGAGTTTCCCCTGGTGTCTTATTCATATGATTGGGTCAGACTTTGCACTATATCCCTTGATTGCTTTTGCTACCTCTCTTCTCGTTATTAATGCCACCCCATTTCTTCTTAGATTTTCATTTCCAGAGTGTCACAAAATTTCTCATTCCTGTCCACTTTAGTTTGCTCACTCCAACTATTGCAATGTCTATACATCCCATTTCGTGTTTTATGTCTAGCTGCCCCTTATTAATGTGTCTCATATTCCTTGTTTCTACACTAACTATTGTGCAGCTTTAGACTTTCCTTTCACTTCTGAGCATGTCAACAGCTAAACATCCTTTTGGCTTGAGTCCAGTGGCATCATTAGCCACAGCACTAATCACTTCCCACTACTGCTGCCGCCCAGTGCTGTTCAGCACATTTAATCTGGCTCTGCCGCAAAACTATGCCTGACATGGGAGACCTATTAGCAGTACTGCTACTATCAGCATAGCCTCTCACCTTACAGAAGCAAGCAAGCAAGCCCATTGCTGCAGACAAATAGTGCAATGGTGAGGCATTTCAGCTACTGGGCTCAATAAAGTCTTATCCATTTATTAGACCATTTGGTGCTGGGAGAGATTATTGGACTCAAAAATCAAATTTTGTTTTTTTCACACATATAATTAAAAAATCAAACTTTCAACTCTAAACATATTAACAGGACTTAAATGCCAATGAAATAAAAAGTACATTGAAGTGTAATTGGATTGTTTTTCATATAATTTTTTGGGTGATAAGAACTGTTTCATTTTCAAAAGACAGACATGAAACAGAAATGCTTGTCCAGAGTACTACAGTGAATGAAAATGTCCTGTCGTTCATTTTTACCTCCTTTCCTGTAACTTAGGTCTTCCCTCCTTTTGTTTACTTGTAAGAAGGGTTTCCACTATAAGAAGCCACAAAGCACATTAAACATGAAAGTTAATTCGCAAAGCATCTTGAATTTTTCATTGGCTGACCTAGTTCTAATTAAAAGGCATTTGGCTTGCAGCTCTTTGCTTGAACTGTTTTCTTCCACACCTCTGAAATCTAATCACTAAAGGGATGTAAAATATAAAATCATGATATATGCCTCACTTTTACAATATTTTATTATAGTTTTGGAAGATTAATCTCACCTTCTTTAAACAACCAAGTATTTTCAATGCATACATTCAACACGGGCATACATAATCTCATGTTTTTCTTTTAAAATCTTTGATTTCTTATCATTCATATAGTAATCCTGAGGAGCCACCATGGTAAAGTGGTTTGAGTGTCCGACTAGGGAGACCAGGGTTCAAATCTTTGCTCAGCCCTGGGAATCTTGTGCAAGTCACACTCTCTCAGCCTGCCTCAGAGGAAGGCAACAGCAAATCTCCTCTGAATAAACCTTTGGAAGCTGGAGTTGACTTGACCCCACATAACAATAACCCTGACCCACAGTGTATGCTTGATTTGATGTGCACATGAAATTGGGCATGCGCAAAGACCTTTGTATGTCCGTGGGACCATAGCAAAATTTAAGGGGGAACCTAGCTCAGATCACCCAAATAGAGGAATAGGAAGCCAAGATGCTTGTCTCCTGTGGCCAACCCATCCCTTCAGGCTAATCAGAGTATCCCAGCCACCTTGTATCGGCACATGAGGAAAGGCAAGTGCCCTCCCTTGCCTCTGGCAGTTAAAAGACAACAATGGCAAATCGAAAGAGCTTGATTGCCCTTTCAAGATCTGCGGTTTCCCCACTCCCTGAGCAAGAAACAGGGATGGTAAGCGTGTGGGGAAGATTCCCAAGAGCAGCAGCGTAAGGTAAAGTGATATGGAAGGTTTCACCCCTTCTGAAATCCCAAACGGAGGCGCCTACGTTCCTTTGACTGGCATCCCCGTTCGCTGGTTCCAAACTGGAGGGTGCCCATCTGGAGATCACGATCAACGTCACCCTGCCGGCGATGGGCTCAGCGCAATCCCTGCTCCTGACATCTCCCCTGGCCGTAAAACCTGTCCATTTCCGCACGAGCCTGTTGTAGCGCGATGATTCCACTTTCCACCTCCTCTGGAATCCTGGGGTTTGCAGTTCCGGACGGCCCCTCCCGGAACTGCAAACCCCAGGATTCCAGAGGAGGTGGAAAGTGGAATCATCGCGCTACAACAGGCTGGCGGAAATGCCCAAAGGCAAGCCAGAGGGAGCTCCACAGATTTATCGCCGCCGCTGCTGCAAAGGGCTTGTTTTTGCCAAAGCAATAAACAGGACCGAAGTGTGGAGCCTGCAACAACACACCCTAACGACTACGGAATTAAGATTTCCACCCCGCCCCAAATCAGGGTTCGTTACAGGCTGTAACTGGCCCAGGAGCCCCGGTTTAAAAAAGGAAAAGAAGGGGGGGAAAGGCACCGCCGCCGCCAAGCGCCTGCGGAGAGCTCTAGGAAAAAGTGGCTGGCGTCGGGAACAGGTTGGCTGGGTGACAGGAGGGGAGGGACATGCGCACAGAGGGGGCAGCGTCAGTACCGGAGGCAGCCGGGGTTGCAGTTTCTCTATTTCGGGAGCCGGAGCGAAGAGGAGGAGGAGGAGGAGGAGGAGGGAGGGGAGGGCTGGCTCGGGCGCGATGGATGAATGAATGATGATGATGATGGTCCGCCAGAGCTGCCGCGGCGAAGGCGGGATACGGGAGGCGGTCGCCTGCGTCGGCGAGGCGGAGGGAAGGGCGAGGAGCCGGCGAGGCGGGAGGCTGCGGAGACGCTAACTTGAGCAGCGCGATCCGAGCGTACCGGGAGGGAGGGAGGGAGGGAGGGGAGGGAAGACGGTCGCCGACCGCGCGGTGGTGGCTTGTGCGCGGGTTTGTTTTTCCGACGGAGGGGGGAGGAAAGGAGGGAGCCGGTTGTGGAAGGAGATCGGCGGCACCGGGGGGCAGAGAAAGTGTGCGAGTGGGGCTGAGGAAGAGGCAGGAGGGATGAGAGAGCAAACGGGGAAACTAGAGGACGCCGCTGCCCGGGAGGATCGTCGCCAGCGCCGTTACTCCTGCGCTCGGGGAGGACCCGAAGAGCCTCAAGTGTCCGCCACTTCCCGGCTCCTCGTCCTCCTCCTTCGCCGCCAGCCGAGCCTATGGAGACTTTGAACGGCGCCAGCCTCGGCGAGCCTCTCAAGCCGCCGCCGCCGCCGTCCCCGCAGGGCGCGCACCACTCCTTCGCCGAGAAGAAGCGGCTCCACCGAGCCCCGTCCCCCGCCAGACCCTTCCTCAAGGACCTCCACGCCCGGGGGGCCTCCTCCGCCAAGCCCCCGCCGGTCCCCCCAAGTCGCCCAGCCTCCCGGGCAAAGCGCCGTCCCAGCAAGGGGGAGCCCGTCCCCAGTCGCCGGGGCTCCTGGCCGCGCAGAGCCGCCTCTCCCGACGCAGCTGCGCCCAGGGCGCGAAGGCGGCGGCGGCGCTTTGCTTCGGAGGCGGCGGCGGCGGCGGCGGCGCGCCCGGGGGCCGAGCGAGCGGCGGCGGCGGCAGCGCCAAATCCGCCCTCTCCAGCAAGAAGGCGGCCGCCCGGGCCCAGGAGCAGGCGGGCGGCAAGGCCGGCGGGCGGCAGCAGCAGTCCGGCGGCGGCGAGGGAGGCGGCCACCCCGCGGGCAAAAGCAAGAAGGGAAAGCGATGCGCAGCCCTGGCCCAGCCGGGCTCCTTGGCCCCGGGCGCCGCCGCCGCCGCCGCCGGGTTGGTGGCCCCCCCGCCGTCCGGATCAGCCACACGGACAGCAGCTCCGACCTCTCCGACTGCCCCTCCGAGGCGCTCTCCGACGAGCAGAGACTGGCCCAGGCCGCCAGCAGCGACGCCGAGTCTGGCACCGGCTCCAGCGACCGGGAGCGGGAGCCGCCGCCGCCTCCCCTCCCCTCCGGGCCCGGCGGCGGCGGCGGCCCCCAGCCTCCTTCCTTGCCCTCTTCGGACCCTTCTTCGAGCCAAGGGCCGGCGGCGCCGTCTGCCCCGGCGGCGCCCTCGGCGGGCGAGGAGGCGACCTGGGGCAAAGCGCCGGAGAAAGCGGCGGGCCCGAGGCTGGGCGGCAAAGCCCCGCTGCTCGGCGCCCCCTGCGAGAAACAGCTGGCGCTGGACGAGGAGGAGCTGCTGAGGGAGATAGAGGAGCTGCGCTCCGAAAACGATTACCTCAAGGTAAATGGCGGGAAACTGGCGCGGGAGGGGGGGACCCGGGCTGGAGGGGCAGCTGGTGGGGCGACGCGGAGAGGGGGACGCCGGGGGGGGGAATGGCGGTTGCTGGGCTGGGGGCGCTTTCTCGAAAGCAGGCAACCAGCCCCTGCGCCAGCCAGGCTTGGCCGTGGGAAGTGGAAGCCGCCCAGCCTTCAAGGGGCCCTTGGTGCACCTGAGGGGGCCCCGGCAGCGGCCGGGGCTGGCACTGGTCGGAGGAGCGGGTTCGTTTCTCCACCCCGTCTTCTCTTGAAGGGAAATAAGTTTTGAACCTGGTGACTCTACCAGTACTTACTATGAGATGTCATCACTTTTTTTTTATAAAAGATATAGGATGTATTCTCTGCATATATACCCAGATAGATGTGTCAGCAAATAGAAAAAAATCTGCATAGATGTTTTGCTGATGGATTTTGATTGCTTTCTGTGTTTATGTTTTGCTCTTCCAGTTGGAAGCCGCTTTAGCCTATTTTGGGCCATTTCCGCACTGGGCTGTTGTAGCGCGATGATTCCACTTTCAACCTCCTCTGGAATCCTGGGGTTTGCAGTTTCGGGAGGGGCCGGACGGCCCCTCCCGAAACTGCAAACCCCAGGATTCCAGAGGAGGTTGAAAGTGGAATCATCGCGCTACAACAGCCTAGTGCGGAAACGGCCTTTTTCTTGAAGGGGGCTATCAGTTAGGAAAGTAATGGCATTGTTTTCTCATCTTAAAAGCTTGTCCAGACACCGCTTTTTACTGAGTCTATCACTCAGCTTGCATTCCAGGTTCTGACTTCTTGCTAGAACCTGGTTTCCAATTTGAAATAAGGGCTGCCTGGTTCTGAACCTCAGTGTTTCATTTAGAAGATATTTCTGAAAGTTTTTGTAACCTGCCTCAGGAAATAGACCAGGTTTATGGATGTTGGATGATCTCAGAGAAAGCAGAACTGTCAAAATGACTGATAAAGGCACTCGCCTGTGTGATCTTATTGCCTTATAAAAGTCTGACTTATGCAGACTGGATGGTTGCAAGGTCGGTGTTGTAGAGGCTGGTTAGAAACTGAATAGAGTGTGATGTTACAGGTTTTTAAAGCTGTCTTTCTGTCTGTCCTACTGTGATCTTTGTGATGGCTGTTACATAAAACATCTCTTTTCAAGGAGCTAATAGTCTCTGCTTGTCTTTTAAAAATAAAAGTTCATAATGCAACCTAAATGGTTAAGAAAAGAATGAGGGAAGATCAGCAAAGAGGTTGTTTCCGTTAATTGTGAAATAAAAGACAGGTGAAAGACCATGCATGAATACCAATAGGCTTTTCTGACTGTAGTGGGGCTAACAACATTTTTGGTGGATTTTAACAGCTGCTTGGTAGGCAAAAATTTAGCAGAGACATGTTTTTGTTTTTGTTTTGCCATGGAATTAACTGGTACAGAATATCCCTTGGCTAATTTTTTGCCTGCCAGGCAACTGATAAAGGCACAGCAGTTCTAGCAGAAAGAGGTTGGCAATCCTGTCTTCATGATATGTTATTTGACCCATCATTCGGCAAGTCCTTTTTCAGTTGCAGTAGTGTGGTATCCTGCCAGGACATAATGGGGTGGGTAAAAATGCAGCACTTCATGGAGGAATATGAAATGGGGCTGAAAATATGTTCTTCCAAAGAATTATTTTAAAAAACCTCATAAAGGTATACGCAAACACCTATCTGCAAATGTTGCTATGGTTTGGCAGCGTAATACAACAACAACAATAACAACTTTAAAAGAAAAGAAATTAGGTGAATAGACTTGGACTGATGAAGGGCATCCAAATAATTAAAAACAAAACCAAACCAGAAAGCATACAGAAATGGAATTTATAACATAAGCATGTCTTTATGTCACAAATAGGTGTCAAAAAATCAGGCTGTACATCTCTGCTGGATGCTGTATATTGTTCAGGCAGCATATCCATCATCTAGGGACGACATATAGCATTTGTCCAGGTATACAAATACAGTGATTTGACTGCAGGAGAAGGGCTCGATTACCCTGTAAAAGAAGCATAACAAACAACCCTTACTGAAGAAGGGAGGGCTAAACACAGTACATGGAGGACAAATTTATTTATTATTTTGTTTTAAGTATTTCTGTATCAACCTCCAGTCCACAAGGGCTCCTGAGACAATGAACAAATGAAAACAATTAAAGCAATACAAGGAAAAAAATCATTTTAAAAACACATTAAAATATTCTTTAAAAACTCCAAAAAAATCTAAAAGAAATCCTAAAATCCAGTTTGAAAACAGTTAACATAGGATTTTCTAACACTGAATGCCATGCATAACAGCACCCTTTTGGGTGCCCACCAGAAGGTTAAAGGAGATAGAGACTGACTTCCTTGGACAGGAAGTTCTACAGTCAAGACGCTGATCCAGAGAAAGCCCTGTTAAATGTACCTACCAACCTAACTTCACAAAGTGTTGGGACACAACAGGGCCTCCTCTGAAGACCTCAAATTTCTGGTAGGTTTATATAGGAGGTGGTGGTCTTTCTAAATGGCCCCAAGCCATTTAGAACTTTGTAGATCAAAATTAGCACCTTGAATTGAGCTTGGAAGTAAAATGAAAGCCAGTGCTGTTCTTGTTAAGAGGCCTCTGAAAAGATACCAGTCTGGTAGTTGCATTTTGCATTAGCTGCAGCTTCTGAACACTTTTCAGGGGCAGCCCCATGTAGAGTGCATTACAGTATTCTAATCAGGAGTCTAATGTCTTAACTAAGACATGAACCATGGCCAGATCTGCTTTTCCCAGGAAGTGGTGCAGCTGACGTACCAGCCGAAGTCGGGGAAAGGTACTTCTGGCCATTGCATGAGCCTGGCTTTCCAGGAACAGTAGTGGGCCCTATGCTACTGAGCTGATATTTCAGAGGGAATGCAACTCATTCAGAACAGGTTGTAATTTCAATCCCAGGTTGGTTTTCCTGATAACCAACAGCACTTCCATCTGGTCTAGATTAAGCTTCAGTCTACTCACCTCCATCCAGTCCTTCACTGCATCCAGACAACAATTCAGGACTTCCACAGCCAATTTGGCATCACTTATAAAGGAGAGAGAGAGCTGAGAGTTATCAACATACAGTTAACATCCAACTTCAAATCTCTGGGTGACCTCTCTCATTGGCTTCATATAGATATTAAAAGGCATAGGGAACAATATTCACAGTATTGACCCCTGTGGATCCCCACAGGCTAATAGCCAAAAGTCTGAACAATAGTCTCCAAATACCACCCTCTAGGAACACTGAGCTAGAAAAGACTGGAACCACTGCAGAGTAATGCCTCCAAGTCTCCTATCATCCAAATGATCCAGAAGGATACCAAGAGCACTAATTGGGATACATTCAGCCTGTCCAGCTCCTAGAATAAGCCACCCACTAAGGTGACCAAGGCTGTTTCTGGCCTGTAACCAGCCCTGAACCCAGATTGCAATGGATCCAGGTAATCCATTTAATCCAAGAACTACAGGAGTTGTGTTGCCACCATTTAAGTAATACCTTACTTTAAAAGGGAGATATTAGAAACTGGCTGATAGTTACCTGGAGGTGGGGTTCAACAAAGGATTTTTCAACAAAGATCTTCCTAGTGCTTCTTTTATAGAGGTTGGAACAAAGTCTTCTTTCAAAGAAGTATTTATATCCTTTACCACCCAACTGTCCAACTTTAATTAGCCAGGATGGACATGGGTCTAAAAGACAAGTGATTGGCTTCACCTCTCCAAGAAACTTGTCCTCTTTATCAGGTTGAACGAGCTGAAACCTATCCATCAAAACTTGATAAGTACATACCTCAGTTATTGGATAAAAACTGGTTTTTGGAGACCACAGCTGCTCTAAGAAACACATGGGAAGAACCTGAGCAACAAAACAGTAGGAGCTGAATTAAAAACCCAAGGATTACGGAATGTGGGAAACCACTGCTTGGAGAAGTTACTTTTTGGACTATAGCTCCCAAAACTCCCCAGCCAGTAGCCATGCTGACTGGGGGATTTGGGGTATTTTAGTCCCCAACCTCTTTATCAGGCCTATGCTAGTTTATATTCAGTTGGCCAGTATGGAATTCTGGTCTTATTTGAATGTAAAGATAAAACCATTATGAACCTCAGACTCACATATTCTCCTCTTCTGTCTAGCCTGGGGGAGATTAGAAATCTTTGGTTCTGGTTTTAACTGGAGTCCATTGCTTTGCCTGATGTCAGACAACCCAACGTTTGGTTAGTTTTAACTAAGTCCTATTGAAACAAGAAACTTTGAAACCATTGGCTTAAGAAGATAGATTTTTTTAATAGACCACAGTTAAACCACAGTTTACTGTACAGACACAGTGCTAAAGTCTGGTTAATTGAAAATGAAAGCAAGTACTCCTGAACCTCTTGCAGCTATGGTGGAGGGAAGGAGGGGTGAGCATGAACCCAAGGCTTGAGTGGGCATTCACATAATAGTACACCATAGTATTAGTATATTTCATTGTGGCATGTGTCTTGTGCACTGGATGCCCAAAAGTTTTTGAGATACAAAGTGTGCATGATCATTCTGATTTCAGAGTGGGTTAGTCAGAAAACAGATGCTTTAAATATACATCCATGTAGTCAAGGATATAGACCTTCCTTCCATCTCTCATGTCAAATGAACTGTCGTCACATTCTGAGTCTAGAGAGCAAGTTAATTTAACGCGCCACCTTAGCTGTAGTCACTAGAATATGATAAAGGCTAAACATAGCACATAGATAATATATGTTCCAAATGAGCATACCTCATTTATGCTTCATGTGTTTATTATGTACATACATTCAAACTCTAACACAGTCTGAATTCTATTCATATATAATCAGAAATAAATCCCATTGACTTAAATAGGATTTGCTCCTGAGTAACTGTGCCAAAGTTCACATAGAAGATAGAAGACATGATTCCAAAAGCAGTTATCGTATATGATCCTGAAATTTACTCTAGCTTCCTTTACTCTAGCTTACTCTGACTTCCCTTCTACTTGCACCTTTCTTCATCTGTGAAAATGTGGTGGCTGTGTGGTTGATTTCTAAAAAGAAATTTAACCTGTAAACCACAGTCTTGGATTGAAGCTCAGATGGAGAAAGATGGGCTATGGCTTACATATGAATATGGAAAAGATATTCTATACCACACACAAAGGTGCTGCCACATGTTGCAGAAGATGGTGACTTGTGGCTTCTATATTGGTGGCATAATGAATCAAGCATACATTTTAGTGCAAACTTTAAAGGAACTTTTATCACTCCACCAATATGGGAGCCACAATCTGGTTCCAGGACTGCTTTCTGACACAGTGTATACTGTATAAGACTGCTCTTAACTGTATTCCCACAACACTGGCTCCCTCTCCCACACAGCTCCACAATCCTGTAGTAGTTCAGTGTGCCAGGATGATTTTAAACCAGGCCAGTTGTAGCTGTTAGATAGTCCCATGAATATGGGGATAGGGCTGAAGTGGTAGAGCAGGAGTGAGCATAGCATGCCTCTCTAGATGTTGTTGAACTGAACTACAACTCTCAGCATTCTTCAGTGCTGGCTATTCTGTCTAAGGCTGATGAGAACTGCAGTCCTACAAGATTTAGAAGACCATACTTTCCTACCTATCTGCCTGAGGATTGATAATGGAGTGTCTAGCATCCTGTTAATGACATATGCAAGCATAAGAGCATCTTAGCCTGGGTCACTGCAGAATTTCATATTCTTGTGCAAACTCTTCAGTAGCCAAAGTATCCCCCGGGTCCACAGTTTAGATGCGATTGCTGTCATTGTGTGCTTCAAGTCATATCCAACTGGGACACATCACATTTCGTGCCTTCAGGTAATTTCCAACTTGGATACATCACACACTCTCAGCCCCAGAAAACTCAGGGTTTCTTGCCCAAGAAAACCCTATGAAATTTATGGGATCACCATAAGTTAGCAGTCAACTTGGAGGCACATACCCACACGTAGGAATTTGGTCTGCAGAGGGGTTATACTAGAGAGTAGAATAAATGTAAGTGAAGGTTGAAAAATACAGGGGTATCCTCTTAATAAAAAACAGAGGAGGACTGGGATTGTTGTTTATAGAAGCACCACAGTATCATAGTTCTGGGCACCCATCTTGAGACTATTTTAAAAGTCTGTATTAATTTATGGCTAAACTAGGTGTGACACAGTAGTCTCATCTGACCTGATTTGTCTCCAAAGTGAGGGGTCTGATTTGTAAAATGAACTTTCCCCCATTTTGCCTTGCTGAGCTGTTTCCGTGGAAGGATTTCTGTGCCAGCCCAAGTGATGGGAGTATAGCAAAGTTAGGTGGAAGAAGAGGAAGGGTTTAGGTCTTCTTGTATGAATACAGCTTTTGTTATCAAAATTAGACATTCTCCTCCATTCAGATAAGAATTGGGAAGATGTGGTTGCACCCCACATACCTAGTGTGGCGGCTGAGCTTGGAAGATTTGGTGTTTTGCAGAAAGTGGGGGTTGTAACTACTGGTGGCTGTAGTGGCTGAGGGATTTGGGGAGTTATGACCATTCTTGAAAAATAATACAGTCCGCCTCCAAAGTTGCAAGTTTGACCTATGTGATTTTGATTATTTACAAGGCGTGTGCATGTGTTTCATTTCAGCTCAGGTGAATAACAAGGGAATGGGAGGAGGGAGTGGAGGAAGGAAAGGCAGAGGTGGGGAGATATTCATGCTTTTTTTTTTACTTTTGCCAAGGTCCTGTGCTCCAAACCCTTGTGAAAGTGGGGGCCCCTCTATATTTCCATGTCTGTTAGTATCACTGGTAGTATAGCTGTGTTCTTTTAAAAAGAAAGTAGGTGTTTTCTCTTTGATTCTTAAATGTAGTTTGGGTCCCGAGAAATGTAGTTTGGGTCCTGTCCCAGCATGGCCCATCACACATACAGCAGATTGTCAGTGCTTTCAGGCATAACTAAATAATACTGGAATGGTATTTGGGGCTTCATAACAAAGATCAAAGTTTGCTTAAATACCACCTGCCATAATGAGCAAGGTTGATGCTATATGAGCTATAACTCATCAAAACACTTTTTTTCCTTTACAAGGTCTTCAGGTCACTACAGTCACTCTTCTTTAGTTGTGAATAGCTGATTGTTTGTATAGCTCTGATGCGATGAATTGTCATCGGCAGGTTGTCTTTTCTGCTTCAACACAGGGCTTCACTTCCTTTGAGTTCCCAACAATATGTCTTTCACTCTGATTGTACAATAAGTTTCTGACTGTCATGAACTCTTCTGATTCCTCCATTCCTCCATTCTTCCTTTTCTAATCTTTTCTCATATCCCCTCCCTGTTTCCACATGCTCATCCCATCAACAATTCTAATTTGTCCTGAGAGGGAGATAGTTTTTATCTACTTAAAAAGCAATAACTAGCAAACTGCCCAAGGCCTGAGTGAGAATTTGGCCTCTCCTTCCAATGACTGATCCTGGGAAGGACTTGCTTAAAGGGTAGGGTACTATTTCATCAGTTTCTATTCAGCCAATCATAGAATCATAGAGTTAGAAAGGACCACAAGGGCCATATAGTGGAACTCTCTGTCAGGGCAGGTCCACAGCTAAAGATCTACCCTAATGCCACGACCCCTTAATACAGTTCCTCATGTTGTGGTGACCCCCAACCATAAAATCTTTTTCTTTCTTTCTTTCTTTCTTTCTTTCTTTCTTTCTTTCTTATTTATTTATTAGTTAGTTAGTTAGTTAGTTAGTTAGTTAGTTCCAACATCAAATAGATTGGAAACACTGCCCTAAATCACTGCTCTGGATAGACTTCTAATGCTTAAAAACTGGTAACCCTCCCCCCTTTTTTAAGCACAGAAAGCGTCCATCAATGCCAGGATAAGGCAGTAGTTCTAGTTCTGAATGTTGGGTTTCCACAGTTCAAAAAGCCAGTCACTTCCAAAGGCAATGCCAAAACAGCCCACATTTTACACGAGGCACAGGGAGGAAAGGACAGGGAGAGAGGAAAGATGGCGGCGGCATAAGCAGCCCCGTTTTGTTTCACTCCCTCCCTCCCTCCCTTAAAGGGAGTGCGGACGATGAACATACAGAAAGCAAGGAATGCAAGACAGTCAGGGCGAAGAACACAACACGTGCGTGTGGCAAGTGCCAAGGGTCCACGCACAACAAAAGCGAGAGGAGAAAGTCATCCTGACTATTTCTGCACTAGACTGTTATAGCGCTATGATTCCACTTTCACCATCCTATGGAATCCTGGGGTTTGCAGTTTGAACTGCAAACCCCAGGATTCCATAGGATGGTGAAAGTGGAATCATAGCGCTATAGCACTGGAATGTGGAAATGGCCGAAGTCCACAGGACGGATCGGAGCAGCGCTTTCGAGTCAAAAAACCAACCAAGGAGCCTTGGGGGCGCTTGCTACACAAACTGAAGCCCCTGGCTGATGCCCCCTGCTCCTTTCCCGACCGAGTTCTCAGTCTTGGAGGGACCAATCTCCCTCGTCGGATGGCAGATCCGTCGCGGGAAAGTTTCCCCCTTTGCCTGCCAGACCAAAGGCGACAGCCACACCGACAACTCCCACAGAGCGGCATGCCCAGAATGAATGGGTGACCAGGTGATCGCCACTGTTGCAGCCCCGCCACTTTGGGAAGCAAGCGGAGCCCAGCTGCTTGCTCGCCCCAGCAAGCAACTCTGTTCGCTGGCATGAATGAGCGTGAGGCGAAGAGGGTGAGGGGACGGGGTCTTACCTCCCAGACGTCCCGCTGCAGCGCCATAAACCCTGAATGGGAAGCCCTCTGTGTGTGTGTGTGTGTGTGTGGTGCGGGCGCGAGCGGCCAAGCCGCGCCCAGCTGCTCACTCGCCCCGGCAAGCAACTCTGACTCTGCAAGCCGACATGAAGGGGAAAGGAACACTGAAGGGGAAGCCCTCTGTGTGTGTGTCTGTGTGTCTGTGTGGTGCAGGTGCGAGCGTCCAAGCAGCACCTGGTTGTGCCCGGCTGCACACCTCCTCTCCCCTCCCACCAGCGTGGGGTCTCCTCTCCTCACCTCTGCCTTAACGCTCTGGCTCCAGCTCTCTCCTCTTGGTGTCCTCACCTCCGCCTTAACATGCAGGCTCCAGCTCTCTCCTCCCGCTCTCCACACCTCTGGCTCCACCTCAGGCTCCCCCAGTGCTTTCCCACCAGGTAGGGAAAGACAGGGAAACGCCCAGCACGCCTCCTCTCCCCTCCTCCCAGCGCAGGGGTCTCAGAAGCACTGCTCCCATTGGCTGTGAGGCCACCTTCTTTTAAAAGGGGGGCAGGATTGAGGAGCGGCAACCCCTGTGAAATGGTCGTTCGACCCCCAAAGGGGTCCCGACCCCCAGGCTGAGAATCACTGTACTAAGGGATGGTCATCCAGCCTCTGTTCAAACACCCTCAGAGCAGTTTTTTCCTCCCTTGAACAGCTCCTTCTGTCTAGAGATTCTTCCTACTGTTTCTTGTAATTTGCATCCATTGGTTTGCGTCTCAGTCTCTTACCCCCAATTATTTTTTTAGGTTTGCAGTAAATTGATCTCATAATTTCTGTTTTTGAAATCCCCTTTAGATCTGTGATATGATTACCTTTCCCTTTGAAACATCCTTGAAACATTTTAAAATTTGATTCTGCAGTCATTAGCCTCCCTATGCATTTTCAACTATGATGTCTCCTTGGATGCATCTGACTGGTTAGAACGTGTTAGACTGAAACGAATGTACAGGCTTCTCTACTTATCAGACAGTTTAGAGACTGGAGCACTGTCAGAAAATGGAATTGGATCAAAAGTGGAACCCATGTATTGTACTATAGGGAGCATGAAGGATTTATGGAGGCTTGCTTGGGATCAGCCACATGCACATTGTTTGTAAACTCTCTCAACTGGATTGGCACCTTTTTTCCCACTCTCAGCTTGCTTTGCAAGCAGTTCTAAGCCAGCCTCCATAGGCAAGAAGAACTGATGGGAGATTGAAACCCTGCCCAATGAATTAATTGAACTTGTCCTTAATTTGGAAGCATCAAAAGAGCAAGTCCTCAGCTAACGTGGCGTCAAAAGGTAGGGGCTTCCTGCAATGTAAAAGCTGAGAAGACTCTTAACACATTTTCTAAAATGCAAAAATCTCTTAAATTCAACACAGTTCTGCAGCACTGGGGGCACAGAACTTCCTTCCCTGCTTCTCCTGCGTATAGCTTTGAAAGCTGCCAGAGGTCTAGAGAGTTCCCAGCTCTCTGGAACAGTTTTTTGGGGTGCACAGGGGCTGCAGTGGGAAGCCAAGTCCAGGATTGCATCCTGCCCTGAGCAGCTATATCACTAATTGTATGAATTATATCAAATAACCAAATACCATGGATATAACAACTCATTATATATCATGGTGCATAACTGAAGAATTTTGGCAGGGTAAGAAAGGTCAGATTTGATGGGGATTTGAGGGGGTTTTGTTTTAAAAATGTTAGAGGTTGGCTTTGAGGAGGAAGGGGGTGCTGTTCTCTTGCACTTAAAATATACGGTAGTTGTGACTGGAAAGAAGAGATTTAATCTGACCTTGGGCATCAAACTAGCATAGACCATTTACATGCTAGTGCAGTCAGCTGCTAGAATAAAAAATCAGCTTGGTAAACAATGGCTGTGGGTCCATGTGTCTTGTTAGCCACAGCTGTGGCTCTCTTGAAACATGGCATTGTCCAGGGGAAGCAGAGTGGATTATTTGTATAATGTGACAGTGATTTCCATCTGTAGCTCTCAGTAGATCATATTAAAGTATCACTGGCCAGATGACTACTCCAACTGTTTAAAACTGTAGGCAATCGAAAACACTTTTGACTCTCTAATGGTCCTAATTGGTTGTGAACACATAACAATGCAGAGGCTTTCATTGTGGATAAACAACGCCACAAAAACTGTAGATCCAGAATAAACACATGCACGCTCATATTTCTAATCATGCACATTGTAAGTGTTACTGATCATGACATTTCTTAGGAATATTGGTGTGTGTAGCATAAATTGCAATTTTTCAAATAGATTAAAATCTTTGGAGTAATTTATAGACCACCCCCGGTAATCAAGAGATATTTTCTGTGAAAAAAATAAATATGACAGATTTTTATAAAAAGTTTATATCTGGGTGATGCCAGCCCCTGTACAAATCCACTGAAGTTCCTTAAGTATAACAAGTGAATTATAATATATTATAGGGTAAAATTGTATTTGACATTTTAACACAATCTCAGACATCTTTAGATGTATTAAAAGTGGTTAGAATTTCAGCACACTTTCCTACCTGGTGTTTATTTTCTCCACTGTTTGCATATTAGTTTTCATTTTGAAATAAGTGTTCTGAGTTTTATTAAGAATAATGTCAACAAACAGCTCAGGAGAGCAATCATGCATCTAGTATTGTGGCAATAGTTGGGGGCTCAGCAGATCTTCCATTTCTTTTAAAGTTAAGCTTCTCTTTGGTGCGAAATACAAAATAGTCAATATAGCACTGTTGTTCTCACTATTTCTCTGAATAAATTTTAGTTCAGTCTTAGGCAACTAGGGAGCATTGCTGAAAACCACTGCTCTGCAACTTGTAGTCATGTCAGCAGGGCTTTGCAGTTTGGATTAAATAGAAGGTTGGCAGAAGCAGTAGCATTACAGCAAGTGGGTTATCTCAAAGTATTGTGCTTTTAAACAGCAATCCTACCCACAGTTTAGGCTTCACAAGGATTGCAGTTGCCATTTTAAGCAGACTTTACATGAAAGTAAGCTCCATTAAGCTCAAGAGTGCTTCACTTCTGTATAAGGGAGCATAGGCTTGAACTGTTCTTGTGTATATTAGGAAGATATAGGATTTCAGTCATAATATAGATTTAACTTACTATCCTGCAGTGTGATCTTTTGATGACCTTGGTGTCATAGACACCATACTTTGTGAAGTGTGGTTGTGATTGGAGAAAGGCTGTTAATGACATTTCCAAACATAGGTCACCAAAGTTAGACACCTACTGTAAGAATATAAATACAAGTGACCTAATTTCATTTTCTGTTTATTTGCAGTGATGCTGAGCAACCACATACACCTACTGCCAAAGCTAATAATTCTTCCTATATTTAAAGGTTGGAAACCACTCTACATTTGAAGTGCTATAGGAATCTGAATTTGTTAGCCACTCAGAGAAGAAATGTTTAGCAACATCAGGACAGTGTTTCCCTTGTTGGCAACAAGATTCATCAAGCATAGTTTTCTTAATTTATCACATAAAAACTGTGATAATGGAGAGGATAATTCATCCTTCCTAGTCCCTGATGCTATGATTTTGGGCCACATAGGAACCATTCCTCAGAACCTCTGGAATGTGATGTCATAACTGTATATAGAGAGTGTATGGAGGGACAGAAGGGATGAAGGGACTGTTGACCCAAGCATCTATGGGATTCAGCTTCATGGAAAGGGACACACACAGACATAGAGGAAAGAACCCTGTTAGCATATGCACTCTCTCCACATGGGTTGGAAAGGTTATTAGAGGACTCCAGAAGAAGATCTGAAGTGTGATAATTAAAGTGACATACTCTATCAAAAGAGTATGTGAAGATACAGTTCTAAACAATTTGTATTTATATTCTGGAAGAATGTATTTGTTCTATAGCACAGATATCAAAGTGTGTACCTCTTTTCAAGTCCATATGTCCAGTCTTAAAATTGTCTTCCCTGAAACATACAACTGTTTTGTCTCCTGGGAGTAGAAGTATTATTTCTAGGCCGCTTTGGGCCATATTGGGAGAAAGATGGGATATAAATCAAATAAATCAATAATAAAATAAATTCACAGTGGAAAAACCCCACCAAGAGGTTCCAGTGAGGACAATGGACAATGATAAAGCAGAACTGGGAACTAGGCTGTGTACTGGTACACGCTGCCTTCCACAGGAAGTAGAAGCAGCTCATCTTTCCTGAGACAGGCTACAATCATAAGTTACACTGTTGTTTATGTCCAATTGTACATCATGGCCATTTCCACACTCCACTGTTATAGTGCTATAATTCCATTTTCAACATCCTGTGGAATTCTGGGGTTTGTCGTTTACTGAGGCCAAAGAGCTCTCTGACTGAGAATTCTAAATGCCCCTCCCTAAACTGCAAACCCCAGGATTCCAGAGGATGTTGAAAGTGGAATAATAGCACTATAACAGTATAGAGTGGAAATGGCCGATGTCTAAACATAGCTTTAGAATTTTAGGTATATGTTGTGATACTTTGAAGCATGTGTCTTTTTGCATGTTCAGCATGATACAGTGTTAAAAGGGTGAAAAGATCTTTTTTTTTAAAAAAAAAAAAGTTTTTCCTCTGACAGACATTGTTTCCAGATACCGGTAGTTTGTTTATTACATCCTTCAGCATAAGCCATTCTTTCTCATTAATGAAAAAAAAGTGTAGTAGCATGGAGTCATGGATATTATCAGTCCAAACTGGATCTGCTGTTGCTGAAATTTTAAAGATATGAATGTCACCTTTTGCTTTCCTGGGGGAAATCTAGTTGGGATAGTGCAAATAAGATTAATCCACTGAATCAATTGTGGAATGCTAGCCAATATGTAGGGAAATCCAGTTAATTCAATGAGTCTACTCTAGTTGGGACTAACAACAGAATTTAGGCCTATGATTTCTAGACTGAGTGAAGCAGGGTTTTTTTTCTTTCTCACCCTAGCACTAATTCACGTCAGTCTTTTCTCCATATAGATCTCTCTCTCTCTCAGTGTTACTAAATAATCATTGTAAGAATAAGGCTCTTAATGATTTGGTAGAAAATAGTTTTAAAAGTACAATTCCAGTGTTTTAGCTTTGATCATTCTTCTTTTTGTGGGTGCTTTTATATTTTCCATACAGAAAATATTTTGTTTATTGTTTTTGTTGTGTCTTTGGTTCTTATGTCTGAGTTGGTCTAAATATTTTTATTTATATCCACATTTGGGTGGGTAAAATGAACCCCTGGGACTGCCTGTCTATGTTTGACCTCTTCAGTTTCCCTGGGCCACCTTTTTCCTGCCTCTCCAGAAATTCTCTTTCTAACATCCTAAACAGAAAATAAAATCCATTTTGCAAACTTAGGAGTTCGGCAATTTCCAATTTGGGTTTTTCCGGGAACAGAATTTGGCAGTTTTTGTGGTCCCTGAGGGAGGGAGAGAGGGAGAAGAATAATTCCTTGATCTGATGTAATCACTAGTCTGGATTTACTTATATAAAAATTTTATATACAAACAGAAGACAAATTCCCCTTTCACTTAAATCCTCCTCCTCCTCTTCCTTTTTCTTCTTCTAAATCTGGTAGCTTAAATTGATTGATTATGCTTCTCTCTGGAAAAAAACTCTCAAATCTTTCAGATTTTAGTCTCTTTTCGGAAAGGATAATAAACCGCAGAATTGAAGATGTATATGCCTTTGTTAGATGAAGATGTACATGTCTTTGGGAAAAGTGCTCTTATTGTTGCTTTCCAGCTTCAGTTTTCTTTTGAAGCATGGAACTAACTGAATAATAGAGTAGCTGAAGTCCCTGGAGTCTCCATCTAGCAAGTTAATGGCCTACACAGTGAAGCTGAAGACCTATATATAAAAGTTTTAGCTTGAGAGATTTGAGGTATGCACCGATTATATTAATGGGAATGACAGAGTTTGTAGAATGGTTGGTCTTCTCAGAAAGTAATTTACAGTAAGGCTGAGCCCCTAGCTTCTCAGGAAACATGTTTAGTGCAGTTTTGAATTGGAAAGGTTGAAGGTGCCAAGGAAAGTTTAACCTGTTTTTATTTCTGGTTGTACAGTAGAAAGAGAGAGTGTAAGTGTGTGTGGGAGGGTAAATATAACAGTATCGTAAAAGAAAACATTTCAGCTCTGTATGAACTCACTGCTCAGTTTGATATATATTTTTTGTTGTTATTGGAAGCAGTTACCTTAAAGGGTATAAGATTCATGCTGTAGAAATTCCGTGGCTTGCAATACGAAGTCAGATGTTCAGAGACAGAGGAAGGCACTTACTATAAATTTGCTGTATTTAGTCACATATGATAATTATGCACACTTAATATGAGTTCTGTGGTGAAAGTAAAGAATTATAATGTTTGTAAAAGCTAGTGCTCCCCATCCTGGCCAATTCACTGTGAAAATTGTGAAAACTGAACTGAACACAACAGCAGTGCATTGTATAGAACTGATTAATGATGCTGTTCCCATTATTTCTGAAGATGTAAGTTATAATTGGTACCAACTTGCTGACATTGCTTACAACATTATTTCAGAGAAACTATTTCAGTGAGTTCCATAGCGAGTGGAGATGGATAATTCCCTATGTGTCTTGGGAAGGGTGCAGGATAAACCACTGGATGCCTGACATTGTTTTTGATTTTGATAGGATGAGCTTGATGAACTCCGAGCTGAAATGGAAGAGATGCGTGACAGCTACCTTGAAGAAGATGTTTACCAACTGCAGGAACTTCGGCGAGAGCTGGACCGCGCAAACAAGAACTGCCGTATTTTGCAGTATCGTCTCAGGAAAGCAGAACAGAAAAGCTTGAAAGTTGCACAGACGGGTCAAGTTGATGGGGAACTCATTAGAAGCTTAGAGCAAGATCTAAAGGTGAGGGGAGGATTTGAGTATGATGGAATCTAAATCAGCAATGCAGTCCTGAGCATTCTTGCAAAAGTCTACCTGTGGTAGCCAAAGGCTGAGCCCCATGCTATACACCTTCTAAATTTGTCTTTCAAATAAGTGAAGGTAATAATTTGTAAAAGTCTTTGAAATTTCAAAGGTATATATCAGTGTTCAGCAGAATGATAGCTTCTGGGACAGCAGTCTGGCACAGGAAACATCCAAGGCTTATGGAAGCTCTTGATGACTGTGGAGGTCATAGCTTTTGCTCCATAAAGCAGGAGTAGGGCTTCTTGTGAAAAACTGAATGGCTTGTCTCTTAGGTGTCTAACATTAAGAGGTACTTCAAATGTAGGTAGGCTGAGACTGAAGCACTTCAGAATGCAAGGATGTTTGATGAGAGAAGCCTTATTTTGAATATTGACAAGGTCCTTGCATGTGGAAAGATAGCATATCATAAAGAGGTGTAGGCTACAAACACTTCTTACCTGAAGTGCCAGTTTTCTATCTGAGAGCATACAAGTATGTCTTTTCCCTTTCTGCATTCTGAAAGAGTATAGTTGAAGAATGACTTTGTGCTGAAAATAAGGACAAGTACCCATTGCCAAAACTGAATATTCCTTGATTGTTCCTCTTTGTATTTTGAAAGAGAGAATATGTATATATTGCAAGGTTCCTAAAATTCTTTGCTTTCCTGTTCGCTGTTTCTGTGTTTTTGTTTTTTATGGAAATCACTTTATAAATGGAGAATTTAGTAAGAACAGTAATAGCTGTAATAATAATATTAGATCTATGAAATCTAACTAATGAAATTGTGTGATATCATTATACCATAGGACCTTAAAACTGAGCTGTTGTGCTGTCTTTAGGATTTAGTTAGCTTTCCTGTATCCTGGAAGCCATGTCCTATGTGGAGTGGCTTGGGGAGCTGGGTATGGTTAGTCTGCAGAAGAGAAAGTTAAGAGGGGACATGATAGTTGTGTTTACATACTGAAGAGGGATCAGGCTTGTTTGTTCCAGAGACTAGGACAAGGAGCAATGGATTCATACTATAGGAAAAGAGGTTCCACCTAAATCTCAGGAAGAAATTCCTGACAGTCAAAGCTGTTTGGCAGTGGAATATGCTGCCTCAGAGTGTCATGAAGTCTCCTTTTTTGGAGGTTTTTAGGTAGAGGCTGGACAGCCATCTGTTGGGAATGCTTTTCCTGTATGGCACGGGGTTGAACTGGATGGCCCTTGTGGTCTCTTCCAGCTCTATGATTCTATGAAATTAGTACTTCACCAGCTCCAACCCTGTGATGTTGGCAGGTTGGAACACTCTTATTCTTTGGGGGTAGGCTGCCAACACCAATGGATTTAATACTGTTATTTAATATTAGTTATTAATCACTCGTCATCTGGATACATGTGAACCCAGGCTTTTTCAGAGCTTTGGAACCTCTTCACAACTAGTTTAGCATATTTACCAATGTTATCAGTCTAGTACAAGACAGGCAAAGAACTAAATCTTGTCTATTTTCCGATCCAGTTTACTTGTTAGAGAATCAAGCAAGGCTGGAACATGACATGAACTAAAAAAAGTAGCTAACTCTACTCATCAGGATCCTAAGAGTAGTTCATCAATGTAGTTTACAGAGTAAAGCCCCAAGACTCATAGCATAGCTTAGGCTGGGTTTGCCTCTTTGCCAAATATGTACCAACAAAATGTGGTTTGAAAGAGCAAATTCTGTGTGCAGTAGGAAGCTTCTAGAGAAGAAAGTTAAAACTCACCAGTTAGTAGAGTGACTCAACTTGGTTATGAGGCTCAGGTGATTTTTTTGATGCTGTGTTGGCTTCAAATGGATATGCAAATTTTTGTTTATTGATTCCAGTTTGTATCTAAGTATGTTCTGCATTTAGCAGTCTTCCCAGAAACTGGAGAGGGAGGTAAGGGAATTCTTGGATTTGTCACAAATATTGATCTTAGAAGAACTATAAATTTGTTAATGGCTGCTAAGATGTATATTCTAGAACTGGAAGAAAACTCCTGTTCCTTCTGCTCAAAATGGTATGGCAGAGTTTAGAAGAGATAAAGTTTTTATCAAAACTCACTCAGAGGAGATCAACTTCCATATAGGAAAAAAAAGGGGGGAAGTAGAATTTATTTGTCATGTTTTAGAGTAAGAAAGTTCAAGATAAAATTAGCCTTACTGCTACTGCTACTGCTGCTACTACTACTACTACTACTACTACTACTGGTACCTTCATAATATTTATTTATGTCACATATTTTTCCCCAGTGTGGGACTCAAGGTTGCTTATGGCAGTTAAAAGAAACATAAATATACCAAATGCAAGAGTTAAAAATATCATTAAGCTATCCATAAAATTAAAATCAGTTAAAAATGTAGCTATTAGAAACAAACAAATAATGCACAGATAGTACAGCACAATTGTGGAAGGCCTGCTTCCCTTGCACAGTCAGTATTCAAAGGCCTTCCAAATTAAAAACAAAGTCTAAATCTGCCTGTGGAAAGATAGCAAGAAGGGCACCAGTCTACCACTCTTGGACCATTTCTGCACAAGACAGTTGTAGTGCTATGATTCCACTTTCAACACCCTATGGAATCCTGGGGCTTGCAGTTGCGGGAGGGGCCAGGGTGCTAGAACACTCTCATGCAGAATTGGCCTTGGAAGGGAATTCCAGACCCTGGGAGCAGACACTGTGGTGGCAGGTTCCTGTGTTCCCACCAGATATACCTGTGAAGGTGGTGGAACAGAGAGAAGGACCTTTCCAGGAGACCTCAAGACACAGGCATGTTGATATGAAAGAACACGGACCTTCAGATTACATGGACTTGATCTATACAGGGCTTTAAAGGTCATAACTGGCACTTTGAATTGTGCTTGGAAATGAACCAGCAGTCAGTGAGCTGTTGCAATAAGATAGTTGTGTGCTTCTTGTAGCCAGTCTTGTTTAACAATCTGGCTGTAGCTCTTTGGAGTAGCTGAAGTTTCTGAGCAGTCTTCGGTGGCAGCCCCATGTAGAGTGCATTGCAATTATCCAAAAGGGATGTGATTAAGGTGTATGTCAATGTAGCTAGAGCGATGGCTCTTGCAACAGGCGCAGTTGGCACACAAGCCTTAACTGTGCATATGTCTTTGCTTTGCTGCAGTATTTTAAGCTATGCATATTAACATCTTTGGTTATTAGAGGTTGGATCTAGCTCCCTTCAACCACCATGGTAAGAACATTTGATGAATTCACTGTACTATTCAGGATGTTCTTTTTAGTGGGAAGGGGAGAGAGAGACAAGATCATTGCTAGTGGATCCCTCTCTCCCTCCCTCTGAAAATTCCTCCTCCTGAGCCATTTTGGAAGTTCTTCCAACTCTCCATGACAGATTTTCAGGGGAGGTAGTGGATTGTAGGGGGAGGTGGAATCACCAGTATGGCTTCTTTCATATCATCAGTAAAAAGGCTCAGGCCATTTCTGCATTACATTGTTGTAGTACTATTATTCCACTTTCAACATCCTATGGAATTCTGGAGTTTGTAGTTTATTGAGGCCAAAGAGTTCTCTGGCTGAGAATTCTAAATGCCTTTCCCTAAACTACAAACCCCAGAATTCCACAGGATGTGGAAAGTGGAATAATAGCACTATAAAAATGTAGGAGAAAATGGCCTCAGTTATAGCAAAAGTCTTCCAATTGTCAATGGAAAGAAGATCTAAGCCCATGTATTTATGTGTTATGCTTTGATAGTAGCTTAGGTAACTTTGTTTATCTTTTAAATAGGTAGCCAAAGATGTATCTGTCAGGCTGCATCATGAACTGGAGAATGTGGAGGAGAAGCGTGTTAAAGCAGAGGATGAAAATGAAGTCCTTCGTCAACAGATAATTGAGGTGGAAATATCCAAGCAGGCACTGCAAAATGAGCTGGACAGGTTGAAGGAGGTAAGTTGCAGCCTAATAGAGATAATGTCAGCGGTGGGCGGAAGCCAAGCAGAAGCGGGACGAGTGGCTGGGGTTGGATGGCTTTTAGTAGACGGAGCCAGCAAGCAGAGGGTTACAGCACCCTCGGAGGCGCTCAGGGCGCAGAGGAGGGTTCCTGCTAATGGGCTAAACAAGTCCCGGAACACACACAGGGTTAGGACCCCAGGCAAACTCAGGGTTGGGTCCTCAAGCAAACACAGGGTTACGTCACCCAAAATGGAGGCAAGGTCCCCAGGTCACAGTCGCTGGAGAGAGGGTCCGGGTCTGGACGCTGGAAGGAAGGGACGTGAGTGCGGAAGACCAACGGTTGTTGCTCCATGGTCCCTCCCTACCAGCGTCCGCCTTAAGTAGCCCCCAGCCCAGCTGAGGCCAACTGGGAGTCTTTGGGGCGGGGCCCGCAGCTGAGAGCTCACAGCCGGCAGCCTGGGCTCACAGCTGAGAGCTCTCAGCCCACAGCCACTTTTCCATCAGTCGCCTGGACCGGTGGACTGCCTCTTTCACTTGCTGCCGCTGCCGGAACGGAGGAGGAGGGGCGGTGGCAATCTCTGGGCCGGAGTCATGGGCTGGCGGAAACTCCGGACTGCAGTCGGGGACCGCTCCCTCCGGCAATCCTGCGGGCGCTTCGGCCGCCGGGGCGGGCTCAGGACTGGTGCCGGTGTCACCGGTGGGCCCGATCTCCGCCTCCGCTGGGGCCTCCCCGTCCTCCCGAAGTTCTCCCAGAGCGTCTGAGCCCCCAACCGCATCTGCGGCGCTGTCTGCATCGGCGGCGGGCGCGGCCGGAGCGTCCGAGGCCCCCTCTGCGCCGGCGGCGCTGCCCATGTCGGCGGCGGGCACGGCCGAAGCATCCGAGGCACCCTCAGCAGCGGCAGCACTGTCCGTGTCCGCAGCAAGCTTGGCCGGGCTCACGACAGATAACTAGCAAAAGGCATATTGGTAAAAGTCAAACAAAAGAATCCAAATGCTTTTAAACAAAATTCACTAGCAATATCATTTTAGTCATTGGTGTAGGATGCCCGATGTAATGCAAAACTTTGAAAAGGAGCCCAATCTCTTGCCAGGGTTATTCACTGCTCCCTCTATGGCCCTTTTCACACACGACTTCAAATGTGAAATGGCCATAGGAGTGATGCGGAATCACAAGGACGATTCTGCGTGATGTCCTCACAATCCCATGTTGCTCCCAAGGCCATTTTGCAGCAATCGCTGATTATATCATTTTCAGCTCTTTGCTAAAAATGACCTGCGATTGCGCATTCCTCCCGTATCCCTCCCGCAGTTACCTGGTGTGCGGCACCTCAGGAAGTGTGATGGCTGCACTTCCTCCCCCAGTGCGGTCTAGGAAAGTACCTGGCTGTGCTGCGGAAGGAAGGGGCAGAGCTATTGCGCTTCCTTCCATCCAGCACGGAGCTGGCGCAGAGGGAAGTGCAAGCGATGTGATTCCCTCCCGCAAGAGGCTTTTCTCATGATCCCCACGCAATGGCACTGTGAACAAGGTAAGCTGTGAAAGGGGCCTGTGTCTGGTGTGGCTACAAGGAAAAGTTTGGAAATTAGAGCTTCTCTGTCTTTCACCATAGCTTGCCATATATCTGAACCTGGATGAACTGTGCTATATACTAACTATGGTTAGCGGATACAAGGCAACTTCGAACCATGGAGGGACATCCAGCATTCTACTGGCAAAAGGTAGTCTGTGGAAGATGACACCTCAGTTGCCCCCCAGAGCATCCTCCAAAAGCTACATAGAGGGTGAGAAAACTTCCTGAATGGAGTTAGGCAGGTGAACAGCAGAAAATTTTGGGGAAACACTGATGACCAAAGCAGAGCTTCCTTGTGTTCACTAACCATAGTTAACAGTAACCAGTTTTGAGTATAAATGACATGCACTGCAGCACAAGGGAGGAGAAAAGACTTGTCTTTTTCTGAATGCAGCCACTGTCTCAGAAACTGTATTTTTCTTTCTTTTGTCCTGTAGCGTCTACAATCTAGAAGCCCAGTTTTTGACTCATTGATTATCAAGTGCAGCAGCAGTGTACTTGCCTCTTACAGCAACAAGTTGCTCTTAGTGATTCCTGATATGGGTTATCTGAATTGATAAGAGTATTTCCATATTTTTGTAATATTAGATGATTTTCTTCATTTCATCTAATTTTCATCTAATTTGCACAGGGGTAAGCAGAGTGCAGAAGTTGTTGGACTACAGCTCCTAGCATTCTATAAAGTTGATACCTCTGGCTAGGACTGCTGGGAGTTACAGTCCAAGAACATCTGGAAGGCTGCACTTGGTCCACCCTGCTATAATAGGAATGAATAAATCTGGAGGATTTAAAATAGAGATGTTAATTGAGCCATGTGGAGCTAAGCTTCTGTTTAATTCCTCACTGAAATCTCTGGAGATGCTGCCAAGCATAAGGAGCACTGGCTTTATGTGCAACTAATATTTTGCATGTGGAGGATAAAAGTGTTTACCTTATCCATTTGGACATGCAACTAGTGCATTTTTATTTGATGCTTATAATATTTTCTATTAGTAAATTAAAAATGGTGTGAGGGAAGATAATGGTTATATGCCTTGAACTAAATTTAAAAGGCAATCATAATCCCTCATCTCTGAACACTTGGCTGTAGTGTAGCAGCATCTCTTTCCTTGGGATTAGGGAATTATCATTCCAAAAATTTCATAGGATGTTTTACAGTTTGGATTTCTGAGCTTTCATCTTAGTTTGTGTTTATCTGAAGTTTTTTTCCAACCTCTCAGTCTTCATTTCTGAGGCAGTATAACTCAGAGGAAGGTAATGTCAAATCACTTCTGAGTGTTCCTTGCTTAAGAATACCTTTTCAAATTCATAGAGTTGCTGTAAATTGATAGCCAAGTTTATGTGTGCACAGTATGCATAGTTTACATGTGCAGACCCATACACCATTATTACAATCAGTATAAAAACAGACCAATCAGTAATGGTGAAGTGATCCATAAAACATTAAATGTCAGTGGCCAAATTAAATTGTTAGTTTACTTAAAACAGACTGCTTGAATCAGAGGGACTTGTGTGTTGACTTACCAAGTTCTCATTAATTCAAGAGACGTACTCTGTTGGGGACTAACAATAGGATTTAGCCTAATGAAGACAAAAAGTTGGATTCAGACCATACTTGTAGTAAAGACACTGAAATCAGTGGAACTTAAGATATGATTGTCCTGTTGCTTTTAACTGATCTACTGTGTTCCTAGATCTAACTCAGAAAAAGAAATAAAAGTAGCGGAGAGCAAAAAATATAACAATAGATGAAAATTAAAATGAGTCTAAAATGAATAAGAATGAAATTAAAAGACTATAAAATGCACTTCCAAGCATTGCTCTTAAAAATGATGGTGATGAATTGACAAGGGTGAGGTGCTGCAGCTTGTTGCCAAATACTGCAGAGCTTGGTAGCGTTATTGTTTTGGACGGTAAATTTTACCCAGATATCTCTCTGTGTTTGAAGACATTCATCACAGAGTCTCTAGAGAAGATTGTCATAAGATATGCACTCATACCAACTATATACTGTTGTCCCTCCACATTTGGAAGTTTGACCTTCACAAATTTGATTATTGATGAATTGTTTGCTGCTGCCTCTGCTTTCCTCATGCAGTCACACCTGTGGGAGGTGGAGAGCCAGGTGAGGAAAGGCATGCACATGTACTCTCCCTTGCACTTAATGGGTGGGCTGGGTGGGCTGGAGACAATGAGGTGGGATGGGGGAGCAGGAGGAGTGAAGGCACACACACATATGTATCCTGTTGTGCTCAAACAAGTTGGCAGGAGATAGCGGGATAGGATAGGGGGAACAGGAGGAGAAAAGGCATGTGCGCACATTCACTCATTCACTCAGGTGGGTGGGGAAAGATATTTACATTTTCCCCACTTTTATGATGGTTTTGCATCTCTAACTCTTGTAAATGTGGAGAGCCAACTGTATTAAGGATTTTTGTCAACTGTTTCCCTGCTCTTCCATCACTAGGAATGTATTATAAAAAATCCCATCGATAACTTGTACAATAGGAAAAAGGTGACTGACAAGAGAAGAATTTCTTTATTCTCTCAGTAAGAAACCTAACCAAATTGTTACGAAAAGAGCAAAGTTAAGTGATAGCTCAACACAAGTTAATTAGAGTAAGACACTTAGAAAATCAATTATCAAGGAATATTAGAGCTGAAACAAAGTATTTATTCTCATATATAGTTTGATATGTGATTTACGAAGCTTTCAAGAGAAGTTAGCAAATATGGAAAGCAGTGACTGAAGCCTCACTAAATACTGTCTTAAGTGAAGAGAAAATTTTATTAAAGTGAATTAATACTTTGCCGCAAGAGAGGAAAGATGAAAGCATAAATTCATTTTATAGTTCCAGCTAAAGTAGGCCCTTGAATCAATTACTGGATAGTAAAGTCAACACTTACATAAATTCCGTTGCTTCATTGGGTCCACTGTAGCTGGGAGTAGCAATTGCATTTAGGTGTGGGGTCTGTGGCCACTAGCTATATGACTATAATTAAGAGTGGGAGGCATGGGAAGAATTGAAGCCTGGCCTGAAAATATCTTCAAATCAAGGAAGCAACAAAATAGAAAGAGGAAATTTTCCTGGAAATCATGAGCCAGCCTGTCATTAACTCTGTTAAACCCTGCTGGCACATCATCACTTGCATAAGGGTAGTAGTATCTTTTTTCTCTTTCAAAAGATGAAAGTGGGGGCCACAGTATAGAAAGCTGTATTGTTTGTGTTTTATGTTTGTTATTTAAATAGTTCTATGCCACCTTTCTGCCTACAGTGGCAGGAAAAACATAAAATGATAAAAATGTTCTCTCCACTCAAAGCAAAATTGTTGAAATGACCAAGAAGAGGATGTAGAGACGGCCGTTTCCGCAGTACACTCTTATAGCATGATTATTTCACATTCAACATCCTATGGAATCCTGGAGTTTGCAAACCCCAGGATTCCATAGGGTGTTGAAAGTGGAATAATCGCACTATAAAAGTGTAGTGTGGAAATGGCCATGGTGGTAAAAACAGTCTGGATCAAAGAAACAGTAAAAGCAATTTGTAGGAGTTCTGGCAGAACAAGAGCCTGACCACCAGAGTAAACTACAGTCATTCCTACAGTAATACCCAATTGTCAAGAAAAAACTCATGTGAGCATACCTATGAAATACAAAAATAGATATGAGGCAGATTTATTGTAGGAGGGAGTACAACAGTTTGAATGTAATCATTAAGAAAGTCCTGATGCCACCTAACTAACACCCAAAGTGGAGAAGGGCTTTTTTGTGATGGTAGCTAGTTTTTACTGCAGAAAGACAGCCTTTAGAGCACAGTGATCCAAGCTGCTTTAAAGTTCTTGTTGTGTTTTGTTTTTTGCAGTTGCAGTTATGTTTGGAAATGAATTGCGAGCCAATAAAATGTAATATAGTCATTCCAACATGGCTCTATTCTGAAAGCTGAAGTTTCCAGATGGTAGTTATGAACTTGGAACCCTTGGAGACTGTTCATTGTTTCTAAGATTTCCTACAGTATGATACTGGGAAATGTGAAGAGATTTCTGTGGAGAACAATGAGGAGTGGATTTTAAAACCTCTCTGTGTGTGCCTTCAAGTTGTCTGTTAACTTACAGCAACCCCATGTATTTCATAGGATTCTCTAAGGCAAGGAATACTCAAAGCTGGTTTTGCCAGTTCTTTCCTCTGAAATATAGCCCGTAGCATTTGGTAGGCATTAGCAACGTTTACATAAATTGAGCAAGGAATTTGTACCTATGGAATCTGTTTATGTGTGGGTATGGGTGTGTATGTTTCTTCAAGTTGCTTATTGACTTATGGCAACCCTGTAAATTTCATAGAGTTTTCGTAAGGCAAGAAATCTCAGAGATGGTTTTGTCAGTTCCATCCTTGGAAATATAGCCCGCAGCACCTGGTATGCATTGGCAATGTTTACATAAAGAAGCAAGGAGTGTGTTCCTATTGAATCTGTTTATACAACTGAATTTTACAGAAGTTATCACATCCTGGAGGAAAAAAAATACCTGTAGTAATCTGTTTCTTAAGCTTTATTTCTGCATCTATAACATGGCCATGCTTGCCCATGTCTCCCATCTTCACTGTGGGAGTTAATATGACAGAGCTTTTGAATTCTTGAATGTTCTACATTGAGTGTTCTATAGAAGCAGAACTTGGGAAATGTTATCTTTCTGGATTACAGCTTCCAGAAATCTTCAGGCAGGATGATAAGTTCAGCTTCTATACAGTAGGGACATTAATAAAGGCATACCTTGGTTAACAAAGCCTCTGACAAAGAAGCTGCTTTTTACAGATTATTTTCAATCCTCCCACCATATTTGTCCTTGTCCTCTATCTTAGCAGCATTATCATTGCAAGGATAGTGAAGGAGGGCTGGAGAAACCCAGAGTTTCAGTGATGGGTTGCATGTCTTCAGGAAACAATGCAAGAAAGGTTGGACTGGGAAAGACTGGGGCCATTTCCATAGTATACTGTTATAGTGCTATTATTCCACTTTCAACATCCTCTGGCACTCTGGGGTTTGTAGCTTTGTGAGACCAAAGAGCTCTCTCCCTAAATTGCAAACCCCAGGATTCCACAGGATGTTGAAAGTGGAATAATAGCACTATACAGTGTAGTGCAGAAATGGCCTGGGATTCTAATCTAGCCAATCCAGCCAATCCTACTGTAGCTAAGTCTGCCTGCCTATAACAGGTAAAGTAAACAGCAGCTGCCTCCAAAATCTATTAGTAAACATGAATGAACAGCAAAATAGAAAGGAGAGGGGAAAACAGAGAAGCCTGACTCACTGGTTGCTCCCCGCATGTTGAAAGAGTGTAGATCTATAGACCAAAATGGAAAGCATAAGAAGAGTGGAGGCCAGTGAAATAAAAAGAATCATCCTTGTACACGTTTTGGAAGAAGCCTTCAAATGGTCTCTAGAAGGTTCCAAATGTTTTTTTTTACTCATATAAGGCTTACTTGATCTGGTTGTTTCGTATCACATATGCATATTGTTAGTTTTAAGCAAAATGTTTGCTGAGACATGTTGAACTGCTCTTCTTTTTGTGGTATAGGAAACTGTCAATATTTTTTCTATATTATTTCTATGTCTGATACCAAATTTTCTGTTATAGAAGTAGTGCCTAGGAAAACGTCTACCGTATTTGCCGGCATATAAGAAACACCTGTGTATAAGACGCACCCCATCTTCAGACAGTATTTCTTTGGGGGAAAAAACAAGTCTTATACACCAGCAAATACAGTACTTTGTTAAGTGAGGTATACCTGCATGACATTCGGGAAGAAATTAGTCAGTTTGTGATTGCGTGCAGAACTGGCCAAGGTGATCCAGTGCCAGCTTCATCCATGATTGTAAGTAGTAGATGGAGATGATCCTGAGCCATTGCTCAGCATTAGCGAAGTTATTTCCTATAGCCTTTAAAACAGCTGGGCTCCTCACTGTTGTTTTGCAGCCAGTTCCCAACCTTAGGACATAGATAATCTGAAAATCAGATAAACTGTTTCTGGAGGGAACTCACTGTAATTGAAAGATGCTATTTCCCTTCAGGATTAGTTTAGAAATGCAAAGCTGTGAAACCATCATGTTAAGCATGCAGGGATGAAAGTTAATATTTTGTAGCCTTACAGGGATCAGAAGAAGATGCTTTCTGAAGGCTCCTCGGTGGAAAAAAAGAAACTCCTTCAACTTTGCTCTTTATACTGTATACAGAGATGCTCTTGAGAGCGTTTCCCATACTTCTTTGTCCTCACAAGAGGTTTTTTTTTCCCTGGGGGATGGGAGGCAGGATGCGTGAGTAAAAGCTGAGATAAAAAATTAAGTGATTTCTTTTCAGGTTACATTCACTTCTAATTTCAAAATTTTTACTTACTGGAGTATATAAGAATGCATCTGATGTTTCCTCCAGAAGGTGGTTATACATTTGCTTACTGCTTTAAAGCTATTACATGCCTCTGATAAGTTAAAATTGTGTAGGTAGGAAGGATGGATGCTTTGATTGTGCAAATGGACATGGGTTATTCAGAGCCCCTGCTTCCATCCATGCCAGTGCTCTACATGTGCTTCATTTTCACTGAAGATAAGCTAATTCAATAGGGAATGTGTTGACATTTCAGACTAATTTATTTAAGAATGAGAATAAGCTAGAGAGCCAGTGCGGCATGGTTTGAGTGTTGGACTACAACCCTGGAGACCAAGATTTGATTCCCTGCTTGGCTATGGAAACCCACTGAGTGACTTTGGATGTATCACACACTCTCAGCCCCACAAAACCCCATAATAGGTTCACCTTAGGGTTGCCGTAAATCAAAGACAACTTGAAGGCACACAACAGCAGCAACAACATGAATAAACTGCATGCTTTTTCATGGGAAAAATATTCATTTGCCCCACCTTATTTGGTAGCATTAAAGAAAAATATGTATACAAAAAGTTAAAGAAAAAATTAACATATCAAATAGTCTAACAGGGGAAAACATTGTGCTTTTTCAGTAAGGATGCATTATCCAGTGGAAAAAATACTTACTGTGTACTGTAGAATACTATTTATATGTTAACTTGTTTTGGGAAGTATTTTTATAAGAAAATCCATTTCTTTTAAAAGTCACTGTCATCAGTGTCATCAACTTCAGCCTAGTGGGATTAGATATCCTTTATTTCATGGCTGTAGATGTCATACTTGTGACAACAGTCAGTGCAAAGAAGCATAAGAGTGTAGCAGGAACACCTTAGTCCTTGAGATGTCATGTTTTTGCAACTGTAGAAAAATTTATCTCAAGTTTATTATCTGGCATAAGTGTGGAAATGGAGCCCACCTTTCTGGCTTGGATGGGGACTTAACAGTGGCTTGAAGCCTAAGACAGTTTCTTCATTACAATGGGAAAATCACCAGATGCCAACAATTTTTTAAAATTTGCTAGAAGGACTACATTTGAAGTCACAGAATTCCCATCCTGCATAGTAGAAGCTTGCAAATTGTTAGACAAACAGGAGCAAGATCTAGGGAGTTTTATGTAACACGCAAACACACACACGAGTGTATGCATAAATCTCAGGCAGGGCCTCCTGTTATCTAGGCTGTGACAAACACCTTGTCTTCTAAATTGTTGGTCTTTAGCTTGTGGTTTGGGGACTGTTGTTGCTTAACAGCTTGATGTAAGATGGGTTGCAGCAGCAATACTGACACCATCCAAAGAGATGATAAAAATTAATCTTCATATTTGGATCTTCATATTTGGGCAAACAGTGGTTCTAAATTGCAGTGATGACTACAGGTGAAGGAATTTTTACCAGCTGAAATGTTATGGCATCTGTAGTTTTTTTGCTCCATGTTTATCCACACCCAGGCAGTTGTGCAGTTCTGGCTAATTAAGGCACAATATACATGCTGAGATGGGGATGGGGACTGGGACCCTAAGACCAAATGTAACCAGAGGGAAAGCAGAGCCAATTTATTTACAGATGTTTTGTAAGAAAGAAGCATCTTTCACCAAAGGCATGACTTTTGTTTTAGAGTACTGATAGTACAGTGTTTTGTGTTGGAGTTCCTATCTTTTCCTATGCTTACTTGTGAAACAAATAAAAAATATGAGTGTTATTACTAGTGGCACAAGAAGTCTCCAGTGATTTCCCATTTGAGAGAAAACTTAAACCACGTGCACTGCCTTTGAATTTTAAATTGATAAGGCAAGGGGAGAACAAACAGCAGCATTAATGTGCGGTTCCAAAGAAAGGCGTCAAAAATGGGAAGTCTGTGTTAGTGAACAAAGTCAGCATATGAAGGCCTCAATAAAATCCTTTTGAGGGGGATTTTCTGTGCTGTAAATATCAATTGCATGTGGGCAACTCCACTGTAGAAATTCTTCCATGCTTGGGATCCTGGATTTGGATCTAACAGTTGCAGATGGGCAGTACAAGCTGTTCTTCCAAAACATGGGTGACTCAGGGGTCCACCCGTGGTGCCAGTACCTCCATGTGATAATGGAGAATTAATTAGATGAAATTAGGAGGCCTGTGAAAGACAGGTAGCCAAGATCTTTCCACCAATATTTACGATGTCTTGCAGGAAAGAGCCATCCAGAGATTCCAAAATAAGCTAAAATGTGTTTTATTGAAAGATCAGTCACACACACACACACACACTCACACACACACAAAGATCCAAGCACACACACACTTGCACAAGAGCTGACCAAAGGATAAAGGGAGGAAAATTGTGGATAGAGAAGTTTTTAGGGAAATGGGCTATAATTACCGATCCAGAGAGCAACAAAGAAAGCAGCAATATGGCTTAGACTAGCACCTAAGGACAGTACTTGTTTGGGAATCAGAGCGACAGTGTGGTGACCAGCAAGCAAAGTACTGCATTGAACTGCTCAAAATAGAGGGTTCTTACACTCAAAATCTACCTTGAGGGCAAGGGTATAAATGGCTCTCTGGCCAAGCAAACAATAGAGGTTGCCATATGGACAATAGAGTCTGGATGGAATTAATGGTCTTAGTGTTTGGTGACAAAGGGGCTTTCCGCACTCCACTGTTATAGTGCTATTATTCCAATTTCAACATCCTGTGGAATTCTGAGGTATGTAGTTTACTGAGGCCAAAGAGCTCTCTGGCTGAGAATTCTAAATGCCTAAACTGCAAAGCCCAAGATTCCATAGGATGTTGAAAGTGGAATAATAACACTACAACAGTGGAGTGTGGAAAGGCCCAAAGAGTTAATGGCTTGTTGTAATAGCTCTGTAACTGTGGAGAGGTACAGAAACAATGTAGGGGAATGTGAGGAGATGGGATTGAAACAATCAGTGTTTTGGTGGGAACTTCCTTTGGCCGTTCTATGCTGTCAGAGATGTTTCAGCGTAAGCCTATTATCTGTGGAGTTGCCTGATAATCTGCCTGACAATGATTTTGGCTGTGCCTAGAGGAGATCTGCTGACCTGCTTTGTAGTCACACGTGTTCAGATGGTAATTTTCCTGTGCTCAGCTTGACCTTCCAGTCACCTCAAGTTCCATTTTATATCAACGCCAATTAATATATTTTGCCAGTTGGTCATATTTCACTAATTAAACCATATCAAACCTGGGGGGGTGTACGGGTGCTCATAACAAAGCCTAACTCACAAGTGCTGTCACTATAGCAGATTTGGGTTATGCACAAGGCTTTTCTGCCAGGCGTCTGCCACTAACAGAACTGCTTTGCTGACTGAAATCTGCTGACGAGGGGAAAAAAATCCCTGCAAAAATGGTTGGGCAATGGGAAAGCTGAATTATGCCAGACTCAGCCCTGGTGGTTCAGTGGTTAGATGCTGATATTGCAGTCACAACGTTGTGAGTTTGATCCTGCTGGGCTCCAGGTTGACTCAGCCTTCCATCCTTCCTTAGATCAGTAAAATGTCTACCCAGCTTGTTGGGGGCAATTAGCTAAACACATTGTAAACTACTTAGGGAGTGCTTAGCACTGATAAGCGGTATAGAAATGTAACTGCTATTGCTACTGCTATTCTCCACCTAGGGAAACAGCCATTAATGAGAGCACAAAGTTAGGGCAGTATGAAGGAAGTCCTAAAGTAATTTCCCAAAACCTCTAGGCTGGGAAGGGTTTGGATTCAACACAGCTTCAGCAGGCCGAGTGTTAGCTCAGTTGGCCCTTGGCTGTCACGGATAGTTAAGACTGTGCTCTAAATGTGCAGATGCTGGAGACAGGATATTATTGACAATAATCCAGGCTTTGTGCTAGCCAATGAGAAATGGAAGTGAGCTACTCCTACTCAGCATTCCACAAAGGTACTGAAAATGTATGGAGCCTGCTTCTGTTTCCTCAGTAAAGCAAGTACATTTTTTTTAAAGCTGCCTCGTGTGTTTGTGTTGGTGTATTCTTTGTTTGGCCTAGGAGCTTTGAGCTAGCGGAGAGGGGGAAAAAACAACCAATGCAATGGCAGAGTTCAGGCTGCTTTGTAAAGAGAAGCTGTGTTGAAAGAAACAAAGTGCGAGGAGGATTAGGAATGGGGTAGCAGCTGCAGAATGATCTGACATGAACATTATAAAACAATTTAGCAAGAAATAAATGAAATTGTGTGACCTGGAAGAAAGCGGGATTTATTTTCTGTGCAACAGCTGTATTTTGCAGCTGATAGGTCCAGTTTATTTTTTGGAGAGTGGCGTATGAAAGTGTAATGGTCAGCAGGAGAACAATATAAAAGTCACTGCTGTTTCTATAATTAGAAATTGTGGTAATTTGCATTTATGCCTGCCCGAGGTATTATGAAAGTGTTATGGCTGAGGTACGGTTGGCCCTCTATGTTGGCAGATACTGTATTCATGGATTCAATCAACCATGGCTTGAAAATATTTTTAAAAATCCAAATTTTGCTTTTGCCATTTTATATAAGGGATGCCATTTTACTACATGATTGTACATAATGGGACTGGAATATCCACAGATTTTGGTATCTGTGGGTGGTCCTGGAACCAGACGCTAGTGGATACTCAGGGCCCACTGCAGTTGCATTCATGCATGCCTGAACTATTATGTATTTAGAAGTAGAAAACTGTGGATATAAGCAGAACATTTTAATCTGTATTTAGCATTTCATCTCTGATGTGAAAGGATTCCAACTTGATGCTGTGATAATTTTTCCCTTAATGATGCTACTCACAAGAAAGCAGTGCAAATACATTTCAGAAAGCAGAGGGTACATCAGAAACCCTTTCCTGCGTCTGTATCCATTCATGGCACAATGACTCTTCCTGTGTGAAGTTTCTCTTTAGGAACACTATGTGATGTCACAGCATTGCTGCAGACAGATGAGGGCCTGTATGCTGGAACAAATCCCTTTACCAGTCAGTTAAATGAAGCTGGATGCCAGCTGTGTGCCACATGGTACCACCACTTACTTGATGCTTTTGTGAGCTTTCATTATAAACAGAAACAGGAGCCTAGTTTTCTATACCATGTGACTTTTATATTTTGCCTGGGCTTATGAGCAGCAAACTTTGCAAATTGATAAAACATTTTAAAACTTTTATAGTAATTTCATCCATACATCCAAATCTCTCTGGTTTGTGATATGAGAAGAAAAAAATATATAAGAAGCAGTCAGTCAGAGTGGAAGAAAGGCAGTTTAAATAGATCTGTATAATCCTACCAAGGGTTCCAGATTGTTCACTGTTTGCAGTCAGCATGCAAAGGAATGTTTCAAATGTCAGTTCAGCTTTGGTATGTAAATATAGCAAAAACCAGGGCCACAAAAAGAATTTCATCATTTTAGTAATTTGAGGGGGAAAAGGGAAGGGGGAGAGTTTGTTTGGGAATTCACTTTTTAAAACAAGGGAGCAGAGAAGGTCAGCTCTGCATGGTATATGATCTCTTCATTTTAATGATTAAGTAAATCAAAATATCAACAACAACAATAATGGTGGTGGTGGTGGTGGTGGTGATGATGATGATGATAATGATGGTAACAATTAAGACCTATCATCTTTCTTTCCCTTCCTCCTCCAAATGACTATTTTTTACATAAGCATCTTTTCACTAGTGAATTAATATATATTATAAACTTCCATTTCCTATTTGGAATGTTCAAAAGTCAGGTTTAGCTGATGCTTCAGCTCTGCTCTTTCACTTTCAGGCCATTTTCTAGTTCTATACCTCTGTGCCAGACAGATCACACAGCCTGGTTTATTTGGGTAGTGCTGCTTTCTCAGGCCATTTCAGCATTACACTGTTATAGTGCTATTATTCCACTTTCAACATCCTGTGGAATCCTGGGGTTTGTATTTAAATGGGGCCAAAGGTGCCACTTTCAAAACTGCAAACCCCAGGATTCCATAGGATGTTGAAAGTGGAATAATAGCACTATAACAGTGTAGTGCAGACATGACCTTAGTTTGGGGCATATGTCAGCCATTTTTGAGCTCACTACCTCCTGCCCACATAGTTTTCTTCTGTGGAATATGTTTTAAACATTGCGTCCTTCCCTGCCACGCTGCATTTTTTTCTCTGTTTCCTAATACCACTTATTTTGAGAGATACATCTAAAATGTAGAGTTCTGAGTCAATGAGCTCTCTATGTACAAGCTGGCTTTTTTGGAGTGGTTGAGCAGTTCTTTCACTTGTGGATACATATCATAGTTATTCTGGGGCAGGTACTTTTAAATAATAGGTTAATTAATTAATTAATTAATATCCCACCCTTCTCCCAACATGGAACCTAAAGTGGCTCGCCACATGAGTTAAAATATAGTTAAAAGCATGTAAAAGAAATATAATTAAAACAATGGATAATATAAAAATTTTTTAAATGAAACTACCGTATTAAAAACATTAATTTAAAACAAGTGTTGAAAGATTTTTAAAATATAATAATGCTTGTAGTAAAAGTACAATACAATACAACCTAGTTAAAAGATCTTCTGCAACAGACTCAAAAGGCCTAGGTAAACAGAAAGTCTTCACCTGCCAGCAGAATGGGAGCTGACCTAAATTTCCATGGGGGAGAGTTCCACAACCTGGGAGCAGCCACCAAAGAAGGTGGACTCCCATGTCCTCACCGAACATGCCTGTGATGGTAGGAACCAAAACAAAGCCCTCCTTTAGGGATCTTCAAATTCAGGCAGGCTCATTTTTGAGGTATGATCTTTTGTATTCTCTAGATCCAAACTGTGTATTTTTAAAATTCTTTCCCCCATTTTCTATTACGTTTATGTGATGGCTCAGCTCTGCTGAGACCATGTGCTTATATTACAGCCATACCATTCTTGGGCACTCTTCTACATTAGTTTTGATCATAATAGTAAAGTTGTAAAGATCTTGTTTCTCTTTTGGCTGCCCTGTTACAAACAGGCTTCTAATAAAGCTTGGTTCCCAGCCTGTGTGCTCTGCTGTTTGACAATCCAAGGCCATTTCCGCACTACACTCTTATAGCACGATTATTCCACTTTCAACATGCTATGGAATCCTGGGGTTTGCAGGATCCTATGGAATCCTGGGGAATTCTGGCCCCTCCCGAAATTGCAAACCCCAGGATTCCACAGGATGTTGAAAGTGGAATAATTGTGCTATAAGAGTGTAGTGCAGAAATGGCCCAAGGCTATGCCAGATATGGCATCTTCGAAAAAATGTTCCAAAACATTCCTGTGGACAAAGGTAGCAGGGAGATAGCATAATCTTCCCAGTTATCCCAAACCCAAAACTAGAGATAGGATAGTGATGCTTTAATAGTGATTAGTACGTAGGAGAGCATGAAAGCCAACATGTTGTACTACATTAGACTACAACTCTTGAGACCAGGGTTCAAATCCCTGCTTGACCATGGAAACCCACCGGATGACCTTGGGCACGTCATACTCTCTCAGCCTCAGAGGAAAGCTAAGGCAAACCCCTCTGAACAAATCTTGCCAAGAAAACCTCACAACAGCTTTACATTAGGGTTGCCATAAGTTGGAAATGACTTGAAGGTGCTCAGTAACAACAATGTTACCCCAAAATATAGGTGCCACGAGGGCCACCCTGTGATGCCAGTACCTCCTTGCAAAAGTGGGGAATTAATTAACTCAAAATTAGAAGGCTAACGAGAGGAGGGCAGCTTAGCAAGACCTTTCTACCAATGTTTATGGGCTCACGCAGGAACAGAACCAGCCAGAGATTCAAAAGTAAGCTAAAAATGTTTTTTTATTGAGGGGAATTCACTCATACATGCACACAAGATACACATATTCAAACATTCACAGAAGAGCTAACTGAAGGATAAAGAGAGGAAAAATTATGGATAGAGAGGCTGAAGGCTTGGGGTTACAATTACTAGATCCTGGAGAGTAGTGAAGAAATTGAAATGTGGCTTAGATTTCTGTCTAAGGACAGACCAGATCAGGATTCAGGGAGACATAGTGGGGTCCAGCATTTCATCTAATTGCATCTGACTTCTCAAAACCATGGGTTTATGTAGTCTGTTTCCCTTCTTGAAGGGGTATGAGTTAATCACTCTCTGGCAGGATAAACAAAAGGGGTCTGGGAATATTGTTTCAATGTCTTGTTTGAGTGGGGTTTCTGACAAGGCTTCGATAGGATATGCACATGGCGGGGGTCCTTGTCTCTGCATCTGGGCACCTCATTGTTTTCTGAGGTTGGGCAGTTGATAGGATTAGTTCGGAGCTGTTAAGTCAGGCATTCTTAGCTAATTTCATTGAACCTTTGACCTGACCACACTGGGGTTGCTTTTTGGCCTGTTTTTCAGCAAGATCTCTTCTTCCACATGGCTTCCAGTCAGTGTATATAATTTATGTTTTATGCCAATGAATATATTTTGCCAATTAGACCATATCAAAATGTGAGGGTGTATATAGCCTTGGTAACAACAGCAATAGCAAGTACATAGGAAATCCCTAGTTGGATGAAGTTTTCTGCTGTTATCCTTGGAGAATGTATAAAAAGGAGGAACACTGGAAACCATCTTTTTCTATCAAATATTTGAAAGTGAATGACAGTTCTAGAGAGTTTTTTTTTTAACAAAAGGATTTTCCATACACTGCTCATCTAACACAGTGTAACAATGTGTTTATCAGAACAGCAGAGGCAGAGCTCAGACATGACAAAACAAGGGGAATGTATAAGGAATTATTTTATACAAATCTGCATGTACTAAAATACCAAAATCCTAAGATTTATGATGCATCTTGTGTGAAGCTTGAATACAACATTCTTTTGCTTTGATGCTGTCAAATTCCCAGCTGGGACAGTTTACTGCCGCTCTTTGTATGTTTCCAAATGTCATGGGATGCGACTCTAGGGAACAAGCACACACTTATCTACACAAGGGAAAGGAACATTGTAGTGTGTATGATCAGTGTATATTATCAGTGTGTTGCAGCAGCACACTTTATGTATGTGCATTTCCAAAACCAATCTGCTCTAGCAGAATTTCCTGGATCCCACCAAGATAAATATTCTGGATACATCCCAGACTCCTGTTTTTGCAGCAGTCAGTCAAATGAGCTTCTGTAGTTGAATCCTCACCAATAACCCCCCTCCCTTGGTAGTGGTTGGAGACTCTTGAATGCAGGCTTTTCAGTATTGTTTCCTGATGTGTTAAAGGCAGAGAAAAGAAAAGATTCAAAATAAGATTCTTCCAAGAAGCAGAACAATATACATTTTGGACTGAAGCCTGGTAGTAGTAGTGGTGGTGGTGGTAGGAAACCCAACCTTGATATGTCAGGCATCTGCTTTGGGCACATCTTGGAAGTGTTATTTAGCTGAGTATTTCTGTTGAATTAGATGTTCCCTTACTGTGAATAGCGATTAGTAAATAAGGAAGTTAATGATTTTCTTTCGTATATTTATACTAATGCAGGCTTGAAGCATCTGGAAAAGATTTTTCATGGGAAAAAGCATTAGATGGGGGAAGGGGGTTAAAGGTTGTGGGAACTGTTACCTCTCCAATTAATTTCAAAACATACTTTGGACAACTATTTTGTGATCCCAATTCTTCTACTTCCATACACCTTTTCTAAATGCAAAGGAATAATGTGGTTCTCCTCCTTCTCATTATTTGAATGAAAAGCTGAGGCTCAGCACAGAGCTGTAACAGCCATTAGGCACAGTTTTCCATTATTAAAAGCAGCACGTAGAGTTGGAATGTCTTTGTTTTTATAAACATGAAAATAAGTTTAGTGAACCTCATATTGTAGGTGAAGTTGGAAACAAATATTTGATATTCATAGGTGCCGGTACCCCCTCCCTCTTTTTTCTTTTCTTTCTTTTTTTTTACATTTCTGAGTTAGATATTTACATGCCAGTTGTCATATAGAGCGGGAAAAAATCTAACTAATCATAGTATCATAGTTAATGATAGAATCATAGAGCTGCAAGACCACAGGGGCCATTGAGCCCAATTTCTTGCCATGCTGGAATACACCATCGAAGCATTCCAGATGGATAGATGGCCATCTAGCCTCTGTTTAAAAACCTCCAAAGAAGGAGATTCCACCACACTCCCAGTCAGTGTTTTCCACTGTCAGACTGTTGTTACCATCAGAAAGTTCTCCCTGTGTTTAGATGGAATCTCTTTTCCTGAAGTTTGAATCCAATGCTCTGTGTGCTAATCTCTGGAGCACCAGAAAACAGGCTTGCTCCATGCTCTATATGACATCCCTTCAAATACTTAAACATAGCTATCATGTCACCTCTTAACCTTCTCTTCTAGAGGCTAACCATACACAGCTCTTTAAGTTGCTCCTCATAGGGCATAGTTTCCAGGCTTTCTACCATTTTGGTTGCCCTCTTCTGGACATATTCCAGCTTATCAATATCCTTCCTAAACTGTGGTGCTCAGAACTGGACAAAGAGTTCCACGTGTGATCTGACCAAAGCAAAATAGAGTGGTACTATCACTTCTCTTCACCTAGACACTATACTGCACTTGATGGAGCCCAGAATGGCATTGGCTTTTTTAGCTGCTGCATCACACTGCTTATTCGTGTTCATCTTGTAATCTACTAAGACTCCTAGATGTCTTTTACTTGTACTGTGGTCAAGCCAGATGTCACCCATTTTATATCTGTGCATTTAATTTTTTCTTATATCTGTGCATTTCATTATTTCTTTGGTACCTTACACTTCTCCCTGTTGAAATTCGTTTTGTTAGTTTTGACCCAGCTCTCTAAACTGTTAAGATCATTTTGAATTCTTATCCTGTCCTCTGGGGTGTTAGCTACCCCTCCTAATTTAGTGTCATTGAAAATTTGATATGAATGCCTTCTATCCCCTCAATCCAAATCATTGATAAAGATGTTGAATAGCACTGGGCCTGGGACAGAATCCTGTGGTACCCCGCTAGTCACTTCTTTCCTGGATGAAGGGGAGCCATTGGACAATACCCTTTGGTTCGGTTGCTCAACCAGTTACAAATATACCTAACAGTAGCATTGTCTAGCTCAGATTTTCCTAGCTTGTTTGCAAGGATATCATGAGGAACTTGTCAGAGGCCGTACTGAAGTCAAGATACGCTATATCCACAGCATTCCCTTCATTAAGCTAGTAATTCTATCAAGTCATTCTCTGGCATGACTTGTTTTTGAGAAACCCATGTTGACTTTTAGTGATCATGGCATTCCTTTTTAAGTGCTTACAGATTGTCTGTTTATTAAACTGTCTGTTTAATAATTTCAGGTGGCAATTGTTTGAGTCCTTCCCCGCTTTTTGAACATGGGGACAATATTTGCCCTCCTCCAGTCTGCTGCAATTTCTCCCATTCTTCAGAAATTCTCAGAGACTATTGCTGGGGTTTCTAAGGTTAATTCTACCAGTTCTTGCAATACCCTTGAATGTAGTGTGCCCAAGCACACATTTGTATGGGTGAGTGAATGAATGTGCACACATGTGCATGCTTTCCTGGCTTGGAGGGAGCCAAGAACCATCCCTTCCACAAATGCTGTCTGATTCCTGATACAGGTCACTCTATCAAGGAAAGAGAAATCTCTGTGGGCCCCACCACCATGATTCTGATGCTGCTACAAGCAGTGAAGAAAAAAGTGATCTGAATGATGGAATGGTTGCATTCAAGAACATTCTGGGGGGGGGGTACAGTCAAGGTTTAAGGGCCAACATGCAGCCTCCAGGCCAGGGATTGTTCACTGCTGCTTTAAAGTATTTCCTCCCCCTGGTCATTTCCACACTAGACTGTTATAGCGCTCTCATTCCGCTTTCAACCTCCTGTGGAATCCTGGGATTTGCAGTTTAGGGAGGGGCCGGCTGGGATGCGAGCGCTATAATAATCTAGTGTGGAAATGGCCCCTATCTTAGCACCACCATGTAATTTAGTTGTTTAGTACTACTGCTCCCTAACCTCTCCTAACCTCTTGATGCTTGAGAGGATTTCCCCCCACCCCATACAGTGAAGTTTGGAGAGATCCAAAGTTTTGGATTAGCCAAAATAACACCCCAATTAACATAATAGCAGTGGATACTACTCCCATATCATTTGTTGTTGCTTTGTGCCTTCAAGACACTTCTGACTTATTATAACCCTAAGGTGACCATGTTGTGGGGTTTTCTTGGCAAGATTTGGGTCATTTCTGCACTACACTGTTATAGTACTATTGTTCCACTTTCAACATCCTATGGAGTTCTGGGATTTGCAGTTCAAGGATTAGACATTTAGAATTCTCAGCTGGAGAGCTGTTTGGCCCCGGTAAACTACAAACCCCAGAATTCCACAGGACGTTGAAAGAGGAATAATAGCACTATAACAGTGTAATGCGGAAATGTCCTTGTTCAGAGGCAGTTTTGCTTTTGCCTTCATTGAAGCTGAGAGAATGTGACTTGTCTGAGGTCACCCATTGGGTTTCTGTGGCCAAGCAGGGATTCAGATCCTGGTCTCTAGAGTCATAGTTCAACACTCAAATCATTATATCATACTGGCTCTCCCAATACCACTACTTTTCCAATATAAAACTTGTCCCTCACCTCAGATTTAAAAAGAGGCAGGAAAAGGAGGGTCAGCCCTGCCGTTACTGTCATGATCAGTCAGCTGATGCCCTCAGAGGAGGGGATAGGGAACACAGCCCCTCACTCCACTGCAGTTGTTGAAGGGGAACAGAAAAATCTGAGTTTTCAAGAAAGAAATAATAACATACTAAATTGTTTATTGAAAGCTTTGATTATATAACCACTTTCCCCCTCCACAAATATATTTGGAATCTGTTTGGTGCAATACAACTTCATACATTATGTTATGGGTGGTGATATCATTCTGTAGCTGTTTTTCCCTCAAAAACTAGTGTTATAAAAATTCAGCTTGCTTTTACTGTCTAAGGTTGAACTAGAAGTGGCTATTAACATGTATAATTTTGATGTCATTCTTTTCTTATATATAGATTGTGTGCCCTGCTATGCCCTGCTGTGTTAGACACGGAGGATTAGGACACATAATTGGTTACAACTGCATGACCTAAGAATGATTTATGCGTAGGAAACTGTTGTAAAAAATTATTGCTTTGCAGAGTAGATAGGTTTTTAATTTATCACACGTGGATTCAGCTGTTAGACACTGAAAGTAAGAAGGCATGGGTTTTGGAGGGGAAATAGTTCTCAAGAATGAGAACTGCTACCTGTTAGACTCTGTGACCATAGGACACATGAGATAAATGGCTTTGCTTTAGGATTTCTCTTTGTTTGATGGAGGTGGAATGATTTGGCAAAGTTCCCAGCAGATCAAAATGACAGATATTGAACATTTCATAATGGTTTATTGTGAAAGTACTAGGATTTTTGCAATGGATAACAAATCTGACTGAAAACTGAGATGAGCAACTTGTCATAGTAATAAACATACTTGCCAGCCTTGAAGAACTTTAATAAAGCTTCCTAGAAATGCGAAGATTTTGTAGACATAAGGTCTTTGGTAGTGGACAGTGTCCGCTACCATTTGATGATTTTCCTGTCAAGGATATGCAGAAAATCCACACAATTCCACCATTCTATTTGTGTCAATAAAACTTCAAATTGTTGCAAAGTGCTCATTTGTTGGAATAACCTTTATTTCATCTTTTTGTTTACACTCTTTCATTTAATATCCCTTTTTTCATGGGAGACCCAACTGCTCATCTGTTAGCTATAAGTCTGGGTTGTTTTAGATCCTGTTTAGGTTTTTTCCTACAGAGACCAAAGTCCAGTTGTTAGTCACAAGTAGTGTAGAACCATTAAACTAATGGGGACTTGGTAAGTCAGAAGTTATGTAAATTTTATTTTTTGCGTGAGTCTGCTTTAATGGGAAATAACAAATAAATTTAGGTCAGGCATGACAAATTTCAGAAGACAAGGTGTAATAATTTTGTAGTAGGATTGGTATTATGTGGCTGTCCAGATGTTGTTGGACTGCATCTCCCAGTGTTTCCCACTACTGGCTAGGGCTGATGTGAATTGCAGGCTAATAATTGGAGTACCACATGATGCCCAAACATGGTAAATTCACAAGCATGATTCTTAACCATGTTTTATAGGAATATGTATAGATACAGTCAAATTCTAAACATTCTATATCGATATCTGTATGTATTCTATACTCACAACAGATGCACATCAGGTAGAAGCAGAGTGGCATGGTATAAGAGAGACTGATAACAAGTTCCAAGCTTAAATAGCAGGATTTGACAGAGTGATCACCAGAAGGCATAAGAGGAAATGAACAAAACAGGTAGGCATGGGAGACAAGTTCTAGCAGCAGAGTTTAGGACAGTAGAGAAGAAACCAAGGGCAGACATGGTTTCATTTTGGAACTGAGACCCATGATTAACAGGGAAAGCAATGAGCTTTCTTGAATGAAAGACTTACTTGGATCCATTCCAGGCTGACTTTGGGCCTAATTATGGGATAGAAACAGCCTTGATCACCTTGGCAGATGACCTGGATAGAGGTAGGGAGTCCCTGTTAGTCCTCCTGGATATTTCAGCAGCATTTGATACCATTGACCATGGTATTCTTCTGGATCATTTGGCCGATACGGGACTTGGTGGTATTACTTTGCAGTACTTCCAGTCTTTCTTGGCTGAATGTTTCCAGAGCATAGTGCTTTTGAACCTTACAGGCCAATAGGATCAGTACTTTTGAACATCAACATGAAGCTGCTGGAAAAGATTATATGGAACTTTGGGGCTGGTTATCTTCGGTACGCTGAGAATGCACAGTTCTCTGTCTCCTTTACAACTGATGTCAAGGAGGCTGTAGTAGTGCTGAATCATTCTCTGGGTGCAGTAAAGAACTGGATGCAGATGAATAGACTGACAAAACAGAGGTACTCCTGGTCACTAGGAAAACCAACCTGGGTTGGAATCACAGCCTTTTTGGGGTGGGGTTGATCTCCCTCTGAAAAACCAGGTTTGTAGCTTGGGAGCACTCCTGGAAAGCCAAGTTGCTGTGGTAGTTGGGAGCACCTTTGCCCAGCTTTGGCTGGTGAGTCCTCCGTGCCCTTTCTTGTGGAAGGCAGATCTGGCCGCAGCGGTTCATGTCTTAGTAACTTCTTATTTAGACTACTGTAATGTGCAGTACATGGGGCTGCCTTTGAAAAGTGTTCAGAAGCTGCAGCTAGTGCAAAATGCAGCTGCCAGACTGGTGTCAAGTGTGCATTTTAGAGGCCGCATAACATCGGTCTTGCAAGAACTGCACTAACTTCTACTTTGCTTCCAGGCTCAATTCAAAGTTCTGGTATTGACATACAAAGCCCTAAATTACTTGGGGCCAAGATATCTGAAAGACCACCTGCCCGAAATACAAGAACTTCAGAGAAGATCCTGTTGCCTCTCCCAGCACCTCTTGAAGATAGATTGGTGAATACACATAACAAGACTTTCTCTCTAGCAGTGTGTTGACTGTGGAACTCCCTACCCTAGGAAGCTAGGCTGGCCTCATCTCTTTTCAGATTCTGGCAGGCAGCCACAACAGTGCTATTCTGCATGGCATTCAGTACTTGAAGTGCTGCTTTAACTGTTTGAAAACTGGATTCTAGGATCATTTTTAGACCCTTTTAGGAGTTTTAAAAGAGTATTTTAATGTGCCTTAAAATGTTTTGATCTTTTATTTTTTAATTGATTTTTATTAGTTCATCAACATGAGCAACCTTGTGAGTTGGGAGGTGATACAGAAATTATATGTGTGTGTGTGTGTGTGTGTAAATAAATAAATGGTATTAATAGATGCCAGTCAGGTACAGAGTAACTTGCAAATGTTTATCTCTAAAAAGAAAATAACAGTTCAGGAAGGTGGCCCTGAAGCAAAAATGAAAGAAAAATAGCACATCTACATATCAGCCTGTCAAGGTTGTTGCTGGGCAGGCAAGGTTTCCTCTGAGTGGATGGCAGAGGGAAGAGGCGATGTGTCTAGATTGCCAAGTGCAAGGCCAGCAAGTTTGTTTAGGCTACGACTTGTGTATTAGAGAAGGCCACACGCCAGAGCACTGATTGGGTCACCCCACTTGTTTCAGAGTGACAAGGAAGCATAAAAAGGCTGGTGTTTGCCTTGACCAGCTGCCAGTTAGATTCACCCAACTGGACCTGTCATGCCGTTGACAGTATACAAATTGTAAGGGGAGATGCTGCTTGACTGTTTCTCTGTTATCTTGTGTTATTCCTCTTTGTCTAATTGCTGGAATGTTGATATGTTTTGCCAAGCCTTATCTTAGAGTGCGGTAATAAATTCTGCCTCTAAGTCCTACTTAATGAGCCTCTGGAATTCTTTCTACTTCACTAGGACCCTCTGCTGTGGTGAAGTCTTGCTTAACAGGTTGCACTCTGCTCATGCTTAGAGGAGCCAAATCCTGCCAACCCTGACACAGCCACCTCCACCTCCTTCTCCTCCTCCTCCTCCTCCTTGCTTTTTACTTATTACTTTTTATTTTTGTAGTCATTTGGAAACATTTTACTACTTCAACTGTAGAGCTAAGTGACTCTGTGTTCAAAAAGTATATTCTCTTACAGCCTTAAGGCTACTTAGCAAGCTTAAAAAATCCTTTGGCAGTGTGATACATATGCTTCTCGATGTAGTTTGCCCCTGGTTCTCAACTCCTGCCTGCAGCTTATGTCCAAAACATGTGAAGAGTTAGCAAGATGGGCAGGCAGTCTTTTTCATTTCCTGGCCCTTGGTGTACTTTCTGGCAATACTAATACTGATTGTAATAGCATTTTCTGGTCTGTGTACAGGAAATGAAGAAAGATGCCCTTTGCTTCTGTTAATTGTTAATGTGTTACTGGTACCTTAAAATAGATATAATAGGACTCTGGAAAAAGTAAAGAAGGAGCAATTTGCAAGGCAGTTGTGTTTGATTTTGCAGTAAGTGGTAGTTCTATTAGGTCTCTGCTGAAGTGAAGAGCAGCTTCTGCTGTATAACACAGTCATATGTTGTGTGATGGTAATTTGTTGTTGTTGACTGCCCTGAAGTCAACTTTTACTTATGGTAACTCTATGAATCCAAGTCATTGTGTTATCAACAGCCCTGCTCAGCTCTTGCAGACTCAGGATTGTGGCTTCCTTGATTGAGTCTATCCATCTTTAATGCGGTCTTCGTCTTTTCCTGCTGCCTTCTACCTTACCAAGCATTATCGTCTTTTCTCGTGAGTCCTATCTTCTCATGATATTGCCAAATGACAGTCTCAGCTTAGTCATCTTGGCTCCTAGGGAAAGTTCAGGCTTGATTTGCTCTAGAACCCATTTATATCTTTTTGGGAGCCCATAGTATTTGCAGAACTCTCCTCCAGCACCACATTTCAAATGAGATGATTATCTTCTTATTAGGTTTTTTCCCCCCACTGTCCCACTTTCACAACCATAGATAGAAAGTGGACGTGCAATGGTATTAACAGTCATAACTTTAGTGTTCAATGCTGAAAAGCCACAATTAATGTGCCAAACAGCCACTGGGCAGTAGCAGTAGTAGAATATGTGTGGGTTTGACAGTGGTGGAGGATCTCTCAGAGACAACAGCAGTGGCACCATAGCTAATACTTGTTAATACAGCGGAGAAAGTGACAATGGTAAACCACTCCTGAAGCCTTTTACCTTCAGAATCCTATGTTGATTTGATTTGCTACTGCATAAACATATACAGAAGCTGCATTCATTTTTTTTTAAAGCTACACCCTCAAGGAATTTTTTTTTGCTATTTCCCCATTACATATTGGCTAGATCTTTCACCAGGACTTCACTTTCCTTCTTCAAATTGAATCAATATCAAAATGTACACTTTGAACTAATTGTGTAAACAACTTTCCTCTGAATAGGAATCAGTACATGAGCTTGAGAGGTTGTGTTAAGTTGTGCTAGACTGTTTTTGCAAGATAATAAAACTAATTTTCGTAGAGCCTTTTTCCAAGATACATTTACAAGTACTCATTCTCTCCTTGACTTGTACTGTATTTGTTTAAACGGAACCTGACAATTTTCCCAAGTGTGCCAGTATACTTTTGCTCAAGAAGCAGGCAAATGATTAGCTACTTCTAGAGATGTCTTTTTTTCTCTCTTTGTGCTTTCACTGAAAATGGGGCAGAGGTGAACAAAAATGTGCAATGTAAAAAAAAATACTGAAATACAAACACATTTTCACTTCTTGACCAGAAGTTGCCCATAGCCAGAATTTATTCATTGTTAGCAGGGTTAAAGAGAAATTAAGTAGTATTGCCATTAGTAACTGTTCAATTTCTAGAAGAAGAGATGCTGAAATCTCAAGTCAAGATTGAAAGAAGGGTGGTAAAAGAAAACTAGGTCTGCTTGGTTTATCGCTAACGAACTCTTGTCTCTGCCTTTGGTGGCTTCTTGTCTCCAACCTCTGTTCCACCACACTTACAGATATAAGCTGCCACTATACAGGTATACCAAAAAGCTAACCCAGAATTGAAAGGGTAAAGTCATGTCTGAAAATGATCACAGCTCTTCCCTTCCTTTCTATTTCCACTGGGCTTTAATTTTCACATTGCAAGTGTTTTGGAAGGAATATAAGTCATCATGACTCAAGCTGTAAAGACTAAATGTTCAAAGTTGAGAGAGAATTTGCCTGGTAACAAACATTATCTCACTTATGTATATTGTAATGTAGTGATATCGTCATCTCAAAAATATGAGGTGTGGCCTGGTTGTGCATTACAGTTTTTATATTCTTAGACACCATTAGGGTTATTGGATAGTTGCTGCTTTCTGAATTGGAAGAGCAACAGTGCCTGTCAAAATGGCTTAGTCAAAGACAAGCAGGACAAAGATGAAAAGAGGTAATGGAGCTGAGGCAAGCTTTGCAACAGAGAGGCAGGGAAGGGTTATCTAATGGAAAAAGGTCAGGCAAGCATAGGATAACAGCTGGAAAGCATTTTCATACTGTAGAAATTTCAGAAACCGCTTGGCATTTTCACATATCAGGGCCCCTGGCGTCCCAGTCCAATACAGAGTACAATATCTATTATTCAGCATGTATAAAATTAAAAATTCATTGAGGAATGACTCTTCTAACATCACTCCAAATGAACATATTGAGAATGGTGATCTTGATAAAATTAGTAACCCTGTGGCTTATATTGTATTTTATAAAACTGTAGGAAGCATCAAAGTCTCCTGCTGCATAAACCCATGCATTTCAATAAGGCTTGCTGTTTTGAAAAAGTCCTTATACAATGTATGTATACTGAATACTTTTCTGAACTGTCATGTCAAATAACATGTCAAAGCATTAACAATACTTTTTGATTTTCCTCCAGAACTGTTGTGTCGAGAGCTACTCCGACAGTATATAGCAGCATGAAAAACTTCTGGGTTGTGGAGAATGGAAAGTCTCTGGAGTTCAATGACCACCATTGAATTATCAGAGCTAGAGAAAGCCTGCTTTCTCTAGAACTATCAAGGTGCTCACTTGTCTTATCTCCAATCAGTGACTTTTCTCAATGATCAGAGATAAAAGTACCTTTGTCAGACTCCTTGCATTCTGAAGAATGTGAAGTATGAATGCTAGTGTGAGTGTCTAGATATATAGGACTCAAATATAATGAAGATCCTAAACTGTGTGGAAATTTTGACAGTTAGAATACTTTTTTCTTCTTCCTCTTTGTGACTTGATTATATTGCATCCACTTTGTCATTCAGTTGTGTTCGGGAACATTTTCAGTATAGCCAGTGGGTATCATAAGTCTGCTTCCCTGGAATTTTCAGGCAGTGAGACAAATAGATATTAAATATTTAGATTTATATTGTGTAATACTTATTTAGCCTCAGATTACAGCTGCAACAACTGTGCAAGAAATTTTCCATTTTCTTTTTTGCAGTTGATACCATAATACTGTCAGCAATTCCCTGGGTTCCTGAATCTCCTCTGGCTCATTGTGTTTAGTACATGGCAATAATCGATTTCAGTATCTTTATTTAACAGTGTATGCATTATGTTTGATAGTAGACATACAGTGGTATTAGTATTTGGCAGCTCTGACAGCTGTTGTCCAACAAGAAGCTGTTGCATCTCTGCAACAAAATCTTGGCATTTCCAGGTGATTCTGGAAGTATTGCAGGATGTTTGACTATTCTGAAAAAATAATCTAGATTGCACTCTTCATTTCCTCTGAATGTGCATTTCAAAGATGGCCAGCCATCTTTCAGCTGCTCCTTATATCTAAGAAACCCTTAGTAGGCTTTATTTCATGTTTGGAAGTGTTCGGTAATATTCAAATATAATAGTGTTTTGTGCAGGATTGTATCTGACAATAATTATATGTAAAGAAATAGAGGGTTGATATGTAATGAAATTTTTTTATCTTACAGTTTGATAGGTAACACCAGATGGTGAGGGAATTTGATCATTTATGAAAATTCATATTTGAAGATTCCTGTTCAGAGCAATATGAGATGCCTACAAAATATTTTTTTAAAACCGTTCATTTTTAAAAGTTCTTCAAGTGAATATTTAGATTCATGAGGATGGATTTATGGATTATAGGGCTATTAGGGGCTACTAATCATAATGGCTGTAGAAAGCCTTCAGATTTTGAGGATAATATGTCTGTTTGGGCCTTATTTGTTGAGGAGAAACAAAGTGAGGGAAGCTACTTCCTTTGTATTCAGCTTGGGGACTTCCTGAAGGCATCTGATCGACCATTTTAGGAAACAGGATGGTGTTGTAGTAGATAGTCCCTTGGCTTCTTGGCTTTAGGCTGCATTAATTGAAACTCTCACTGTCTCTCTTTAAAAGAAGTAATGATTTCAGGATATGACTTTACTCTGCAGAACCATGAAATTCTATTTGATATTGTTTCGATGGTGAGTATCTGGTACTGTTTGGATCCTGCCAGGACCAGGGGAAGGGGAAATGGCTCCTCCTACATAGAACAGATGCAAGATTACTGTCAGCCCACAAAGGGGTAATTCTGTCATGTCTGTGGGAAGGAACAGTGTATGTGAAAGATATGGCTTCCTCCTGCCATCATTTATTTATGTTTAATGACTGGGATCCATTTCGGTTAGTACTGTCAGACAAGAACATTAGTTTGATATATGACTTCTTTTTTTAAAAAAAAAAAGCAAAGGGGTTGGTATAGTGGTTAATATAAATATGCAAAATATATGCTTACCCTTGTTTTCCATAGAGGATAGTATAAAGTTTATGAAACTCTGTGGGAAAACACATATTTATAAGTTTTGCTTTTAACACAGAAAGTGAAAAGTCTTTTCCTGAAATATCCTCAGAATGAGATGTTTTCTCTTTCAAGCATTTGAAATTCAGTTCAGCATATGAAGTGAATGAGTTTAATTAATATGCAGCATTGCACTTTTCTTGTGCACATAATTTTTCAGATTCAGAGGTACACAGTTTGGAAGTAGCTCATTAAAAATAAGACTGTCACATATTAACATTTATATCAAAAACTAATATTGATGTGATGAGTTTAGTGCTGAAACACAAATGTGATTCTAATGGGTAATATTTCCTATTACTTTCACTTATTATTTTGGGAAATGTGGAGGAGGTGAAGGCAGCCAGTCATGGAGAAGAGGGGGCTGCAGGTGAACAGAATGCAACAAAAGCAAAAGCATGCCCAACAAAGGGTTAAGCAGTGAAACAAGGGTGGGGTGAGTGGCAGGATTCCTAGGCCTGGAACTACAGGGTCAGCCTGGGTAAAAGGATGTGTCACAGGAAGTTTTCAAGATTTTTAGCATTTTTAATATATCTTTCTAAATCTAAAAGCAACATGTTAATAAGACCTTACTTATGAGTAACAGAACATATGAGCTTTATGAAAAGCCCAGATTGAAAACAATTAATTGCTTTGCAAGTAACACTAAAATTTCAGTTTTAAAAGCAGTGTTTCAAAACTCTGTGCAGTCAAAGGCAGCATGAATACTTGCTAGTCTTTATGCCAGGGAATATTGGACATAAATTGGACATTAGTAATGGAAATACTCAAAAACGGGTTATAGAACACTGAAACCTACCTAGACATTCCATTTGGGATCTCCAAAGAACAGTCCTTGGGGAAAAAATCTTCCAAGGGGGAGTACAAAGATAAATATTTGAATTAGGACATATCTACAAACTCCAGTCCATTGATAGTGGTTTGAATAGAGATAGTAGTTTCCTGACACACCACACATACTGTGACGCTAATTGACATTCCAGCAACAAGTAGGCTCTTATGTCCACTTTATTTCATCTCTTTTCTGGTCATGAGCCCATATAAATATTCTAGACCAAGAACCTCTTCCACTGTTCATATGCTTGTCTAGTCATCTTGGCTTTATATAGATCTTGTCTCCAACCTCTGTCTTCTAACTACTCTTTATGACCATAGTTGAAAACTAACTTGTCACCCCATCACATTTTACATTTCTATCACTATTCATTCATGCACACATGCATACACGTGCACACACAGTGCTGATCGTTTGGTATAATTGTTTGCCTACAGGAGCTTGACTGCCCACATCTAATAAAGTGAACTGAGTCTATGGAAACTTATACTACACACTTCTTTCTTTCAGTCTCAAAGGTGCTATAAGATCCTTTGGAAACTGACACAGACTAACATGGCTATGTCTTTGAATATGACTTGGATTAAGAACTGCTAACAGAAGGAATAAATTGTTCGTGGTTATTATACAAGCAGTTAATGGCAAGCTACAAAATTGGTTTAGATTCGGAAGGATTTGAAAATAAAAAGACAGAATTTGATGCAATTATTTACACAGGAGAAAAACAAATGAGTTCTAAGTTTTATAAATTTTTATTAAAAATAGAAATGGAAACAGAAACAATAAAGCAGTATATGATCAAATGGGCACAACATTTTGGATATACAGTTCAACTGGAACACTGGACAAACATGTTCCATGGTTGTGTTCCGTGGAACACAAATATAAAATTTACAGATGTTAAAATCTTATAGAGAACTATTAAAAATGCTTTATAGATGGTACCTCACACCAGAAAGAATTGCAAAAATGAATAAGACAACAAATAAGTGTTGAAAATGCCAAGAGATAAGAGGAACTTTTTACTATATGTGATGGCATTGCAACAAAGCAAAAAAATGGGGGGGGGAGATCCACATGGCGATAACTGAAATTTTAAACATAATATTTCCAATAAAATCAGAAGTGTACTTCTTCTTTGTGGTCTCTGTGCCTTCATACACTAGGAGCTTTAGCGCCTGCGCGGTAGCGTTCGGAAACTTCTAGAGCTTGTTCGCTTGGCGGGAACCCCTCCCCCACGCCGGTACTGCGCATGCTCCTCCCGCCGAGCAACGGTCTCTCCTCAGTTCTTTCTCGTCCGCCGCCGCGTACGGAAGGTTCTTTAGTTTGTTCCTCTCACGTCGTGCTTGGCTGCTGTTTTTTCACGGTTTTACGGACTTTCGGACTGTCTTTGACCTCTCTTTCGGACTCCCCCTTCGGCTTTCGTCTTTTTGGATTTCGGAGTTTGTCGTTTCTTCGTCTTATGTCCGCGCTCTTTAAGAAGTGCGTGTCCTGCGGCCGCAAGGTTGCCCTCAACGACGGCCATAAGGAGTGTCTCTTCTGTTTGGGCGAGTCCCACAATATCCGGACTTGCCAAATTTGTAGGGATTTTACTCCCCAAACTCTTCGCAACCGCTCCGCGAGACTCAAATCTTTTTGTTGGGAGCAGTCTCTGCGGGCGATAGACGAGACCTCCACTTCCAAGATGGCCGACAAGAAGACGACCACGCCATCGACGGTATCGGCGGCTGCCGTTCCGTCCACCTCGTCGGTATCGGGCTCGGTACCGGCGAAACGCCGATCTCGGCGTTACCGAGGATCCCGAAGCTGTCGGCGGCTGCCAAGTCAGCTAAAGGATCCTCGACGGCGAGGAAGGCTGAGGCTCCCTTACGGAGACGCCTGCAAAAAAGCGCCCTGCTCCGGACGGAGGCAAGGGCAAGGAGAAGGAGAAGAAGAAGAAGAAGGAGAAAGAAGCGCTCCCCGGCTGGGGACGCTAACCTCCTACTCCTCCTCCTACTCAGCAGCCTTCCAAAGGGCGAGGCGAGTCCGTCGACCTCTCGGAGGATGAGATCGAGGACGTTCCCCAACAGCGCCCGGACTCGCCTGTGGCAGACCCTCCAACCCTGGTGGAGGAGCGCCACCGCCCTCTTAGCCGTCGCAGGTCGGCCGACCTGCAGCAGAGAGAGCCCTCTGCTTCTCCGGAGCGGCGTTCGACCTCCTTCAGGTCCCGGTCCCGCTCTTCCGAGCGTCCGGTGGCCTCGCCGCCTCCGAGGGAGACAAGAAGGAACAACCTCGCTCGTCTGCCTCAAGATACACCTCGGCGTCCTACGTGGCCAGGTACGCGGGGGAATCTGAGTGGAGGAGCGCCCGGCCTCCTATCGGTCCCATTCGCCATCGTACCGGGATCGGTACCATCGTGGCCCGAGTCGCTGGGAGACCTTTCCCGGGGGTCCCGGTCACCTCGTCGACAGCGCGAATCGCGCTCGCCTAGGGGGACGAGGCTCGGTACCGTCGACGCCGAAGCCGATCTCCGTCGGACCGCCGCTCCTTCAGCCGCTCTCCCTCCCCTCGATATCATAGGGCGAGGGAGCCTTCACCACGGTATCGGACGATATCGCCACCTCCTAGGGTCACGGCAACGGCGACGCGCCCTACGGAGTCGGTGGTGACTGAGCGGGCTACGACGACGTCAGCCTGCCAGACTACCCCGGTCACCACCAAGAGGGTGAAGTCCGTGGTCAGCCATCCCAAGCGGGACGCTGCTGCTACCACCGCCCCGGCTGCGGAGAAGCCTAGGAAGGCAACACCTGCGGCGACTACGAAGGAGCCGGAGGCGAGCGGCGGAGGACTCACCGAGCTCGGAGTCGTACGACTCGAGTGCGGAGTCTGAGGTGTCTGAGGCGGCCTCCCAGGAGTCTCCTCCGTTGGGATTCGGGGACCCGATCCCAGATTCTGCTCCAGAGGACGTCCACCAGTTCTCTGCGATGCTGCTCCGCATGGCCACTACCCTCGGCCTTAAGATCGCCGATGCGGAGCCGGAGGATGACGATCCAGCCTTCTCCGTTTTCGAGGAGAAGCGACCTTCCACGGCCCCGCTGCCTCTCCTGCCCCGGGTATCCAGACTGGTGAAGGCCGCCTGGGATAGACCGGCCTCGGCGCAGCCGATACCGCAGCGGTTAGAACACCTCTACAGGGTGCAGAAGGATAACGCCGGTTATCTATTTAATCACCCTGCACCGAATTTCTGTGGTTGATCCGCGCAGACGAAAGGCTCCGGCAGGCAACACACCACCCCGCCGGACAAAGACAGAGTTGGACGCCTACGCAAGGAGGTTCTATTCGGCTGCCTCCTTGCAGATCAGGCTGTCCAACACTCAGGCTTGCCTCGCGGCATACCTGAAGAAGGTGCTCGATCGCCTGCAACCAGCGATGGAAGGGGTCCGGAGGACATCCGCCAAGCCTCCTCCGTGATCTTCAATGAGGCTATCTCCATCGCTCGGCACCAGATGGCCTCCTCCCGGCACGCAGTGGAGATCGCCTCCCGGGTCATGGCGGGATCCGTCGGCCTCCGCCGCCATGCTTGGTTTCGACCGGCCGACATCCAGGAGGACACCAGAAGGAGGATTGAAGATCTCCCCTTCGACGGTGAAGGCCTATTCAATTCGTCCACAGACGAAGCTTTGGACAATCTCGTCAAGGCGAGCTACCGCAAAAAAATCGGGCTGCAGCCGGCCACGCAGACCCGCAGGGCCTCCACCTTCCGACCATCCTGGCGACGATTTTTCCACCTCGTCGTTCCAGCGTTCGGCCCAGTCTGGACAGTCGAGACCGTCCTCCGGCTCATCGGCCAGACGCACGATTAGGCGGCGCCCGCCTTCGTCGAAGAAGTCCTCCTCCGAGACAAAGTCTGGGTTTTGACGTGCCTGGCAGGACCCGCCAATACCCACTCTTCAGCCTACCATCAGCGCTCGGAGACCGACCGACTCTCGCTCGACACCTAGCGGAGTGGCAGTATGTCACTACGGACTCTTGGGTGCTTTCCATCGTCCGTCTTGGCTACGCCATCGAGTTCTCGATATTCCTCCTCGCGGCGTTTATTACTTTCCCCGCCGTCGAGTCCCGGGCCCCCCTGGAAGAGATCCAATCCCTCCTCCAGAAAGGGGCGATCGAGCGGCTCCCGCAAGAGGCCAAGACCACCGGCTTCTTCTCCAGGTACTTCACGGTACCGAAAGCCGACGGTACCCTCCGGCCGATCCTTAGACCTAGAGGGGTGAACTACTACATCCGCCCCAAAAGGTTCAAGATGGTCACGATACCGTCGATCCTACCCTTCCTACATCGGGGGACTGGTTCGCCTCCATCGATCTCCGAGACGCATACTTCCATATCGCCATTCGCCCGCAGCACAGACGGTACCTCCGCTTCGCAGTCGACGACACCTGTTACCAGTACAAGGTGCTGCCGTTCGGACTCTCGACTCCCCAAGGGTCTTCACCAAGTGCATGGCCCCGGTGGTATCCTACCTGCGGACGAAGGGCGCTTCCGTCTTCCCCTACCTCGACGATTGGCTGTTGGTGGCGTCCTGCAAACAGAGACTTTCCACGACGTCCACATGACGTTGTCACTCCTGACCCGCCTTGGTCTACGAGTGAATCCGAAGAAGTCCCACCTCGAGCCGGCGAGGATTTGGACTTCATCGGGGCGACGCTCGACTCGACCTCCGCCAGGGCGTACCTACCAGAGTCTCGAGCACAAACTTTGATCCGGGCCGCCGCTCACGCTCGTACGGCCCCGGTTATCTGCGAGAAACGTCCAGCAGCTCTTGGGCTACATGGCTGCGACGACCGCTGTGACATATCTCGCCAGGCTAAGCAAGACCTCTTCAACACTGGTTCGTCCGCATATTCGACCCCCTGCGAGACGAACAGACACTCGACTGCAGCTGCCGGGAGACGTCCGCTCATCCCTCCGATGGTGGCAGTCGCGACGCAATCTCATGTCGGGGATGCCTTTCCAACAGCCGACACCGAAGGTGACGGTAACGACCGACGCCTCCCTGTATGGATGGGGTGCCCACTGCGGCGATCTCAGAGTCCGCGACAGATGGACCGACGACGAGACCGCTCTCCATATCAACGCGCTGGAGCTGCTTGCCGTCTGGAAAGCCCTACGGGCGTTCCGCCATGCCGTGGCGGGGCGCACGGTCCTGATTCTGACGGACAACACCACCGCCGTCTGCTACATCAACAGACAAGGTGGGACTCATTCCACGACCCTGCTCGACATCGCGCTCGGCCTGTGGGAATGGTGCATTCGCCTGCACACGCATCCCGTGGCGGTTCACCTGGCCGGGCAGGAGAACACCACGGCAGACGCCCTCAGCAGGGACACCTCATCCCATCACGAATGGTCTCTCTCCGGAGAGGCGTTCAGACTGATTCGAGACCGCTGGGGCGAACCATCGATCGACCTCTTCGCGACCAGGGAAAACGCGAAGTGTCGCCGATTCTGTTCCAGAGCGGGCCACGATCGTGCCTCCATCGGGGACGTTTCCAGTTTCCGTGGACCGGGGAACTCCTCTACGCGTTCCCGCCGTTCCCGCTGCTCGGCCGGACGATATCGAAGATCCTCGCCGACCGAGCCGACGCGATCCTGGTAGCCCCGTACTGGCCGAGGCAACATTGGTTCGCACCCCTGCTACAAGCCGCGCGAGACGACCTGCTCCGGTTGCCACCGACACCGGACCTGCTCTCCCACTCCGGCGGCCGAGTCCTCCATCCGGACCTGCCACGCCTGGCCCTCCATGCCTGGAGGATATCGCACTAGACGATCCCGTGCTCGGTACCGTCCTCGTCGCGGCCAGGAAGGAATCCACCCGTCGCAACTATCAATACAAGTGGCGACGCTTCCTGACCTTCGCTAACGAGAGGAGTGAGCCGGTATCGCCCGCGGGGCTCTCGACCGTCCTGCACTTCCTCCTGCACCTCGGGCAACAGGGCCTGGCGTTTCCATCCCTGAAGGTGTATCTCTCCGCGATCGTGGCATACCAACCGCCACGATCTGCTGCCTCGGCCTTCTTCAGGAACGATACCGTTAAGCGGTTCCTGAAAGGACTTCATCATCTCTACCCGCCGGTATCGCCGCCGCTACCGCCGTGGTCCCTCTCGCTGGTGCTCTCGCAGCTGACGAAGCCGCCCTTCGAGCCGATGGCGACCTCGGATGACAGGCTCCTGACAATGAAAACTGCCTTCCTGGTAGCGGTGACCTCAGCGAGGCGAGCGGGTGAGATCACAGCTCTTCGTTCCGATGAGCCCTTCACGGTCTTCCACAGGGACAAGGTGGTCCTGAGACCTGACATCTCGTTCCTGCCAAAGGTGGTGTCCAGTTTCCATCTCAACCAGGATATCATCCTGCCTGCCTTCTTCCCGAACCCGACGACACCGTTGGAGCGGTCCCTCCACTCCCTGGACGTGCGTCGGGCATTGGCTTTCTACAAGGACAGGACTGCTTCCTTCCGACAGACGCCGCATCTCTTTGTTTGCTATGGGCGACGTCGGAGGGGCCTAAAAGTGTCCACCCAGCGCTTCTCCAAGTGGGTGGTGAGGACTATTGAACTGGCGTACGAGCTCGCGAGGAAGCCTCCGCCAGTCCTGCTTCGAGCCCACTCCACCAGAGCTGTGGCTACTTCTGCGGCCCTCCTGCGAGGAGTTGACCTGCATGAACTCTGCCGTGTGGCGACCTGGTCCCAACCATCGACCTTCGTGCGCCACTACAGGCTCGACTGCCGGTCGCGCAGAGATGCCCGGTTTGGACGTGAGGTGTTGGCTTCCGTGCTGTAGGACCTGACCCGCCGTCCGACCGGTAAGCTACACAGTCTCCTAGTGTATGAAGGCACAGAGACCACGAAGAAGAAGAACAGGTTGCTTACCTGTAACTGTGGTTCTTCGAGTGGTCATCTGTGCCATCATACACACCCGCCCTTCCTCCCCTCTTTCTCAGGTCCCTGTAGGTTCTACGGCGGACGACAGAACTGAGGAGAGACCGTTGCTCGGCGGGAGGAGCATGCGCAGTACCGGCGTGGGGGAGGGGTTCCCGCCAAGCGAACAAGCTCTAGAAGTTTCCGAACGCTACCGCGCAGGCGCTAAAGCTCCTAGTGTATGATGGCACAGATGACCACTCGAAGAACCACAGTTACAGGTAAGCAACCTGTTCTTATTAAATATGCTGCATATCATTGATACCCAGATCATTAAGCAACGTAGTAAATTACTACTTTATATGATAACTGTTGCAAAACAGGAGTCTAGAAACTCCTGCTGATAAAAGGAATAAAAACTCCTGCTTGCTTTAGACTTCATGCCTGCTTCACGGAGCAAATAACAAAACACTGCTGAGATCATACTAGCAGATTGACTACGTTTATTAGTAAAAAAAAATTTCAAAACAGCCTAAGTTACAGAAGCAAAATCTATTCTGCCGAACATCATGGCAGAGCAGCAACAGAGTACAAAGAGAAAAGAACAGAGAGACTTTTACACAAGGCATGGGGTTTATATGATATGCAGTAAACATGCTGTAGGCACCTTCAACTCATGACAACAAGCGTGAATAACAAGTTCATAGCCATAACATGTCATGTAGCGAAAACACATATGATGGCGCAGCTGTGCGCCAGTTCCGGACAAGCTGATAACTCTGGGGAAAAGTTTCCCATGGAACTGGCTAGCCATAACAACAGGTTTGTAACAGTTTGCTTTCTCACACACACACACAAGAGCTGTGAGAAATTTGTGGAGCAAGGAGTCCATTATGCATCCACATAATGCAACATTATGCAAGAATGATTTACACCAAAAATTGGAAAGCCAATATATTACTAACTGAAGAAGAGTGGCTCCTAAAATTATATGATTTACTGGAGATGGATAATTTGACAACATTGTTAAATGAAAAAACTGATAAAACATTAAACAGTTTGAGGAAATATTGGGAACATATTGGGAACATTTGACAAATTGTTTGAAAAAAAGATGAGGAAATACATCTGTGCTAAGCATAGAAGAAATATAAGAATAATTAATGAAAGAAAATAATCTCCTTATGGAGATTATGGCTAAAAAGAGTTAATAATTAGAAAATATATACAAGGGAAACTCCTTCTCTGTTCTAAATACCGGTAGTAATTTTATCTATTTTATCTACCGTAGACTAGTAAATCAAATCAGCTTTGAATGCAATATAATGTTTTATAATCTTTTTTTATGTACCTCTCTCTTTCTCTATTAAGGTAAAGAATTTTGTACTGTTTTCTTTATTATAACGTACACATAAAGGTTTGGTCTTGTATTATAATGAAAATAAATAAATAAATAAGAAAGAATATGACTTGGATTTTTTGTGAGTTCCCTGAGATGTGAACTTGTCTTCTTTGTTTCAGTTACACTTTATGTAGCATGGGTTGCAATGCAACTGTATACAAATACTGGTTGAATACAGACTCTGCCATAGTTTAAAACCCCATTGATTTCAGTACGTCTCCTCTACATAGGCTGTAAATGTGGATCAAAGTCAATACCTTCTATTCAGTTTTGTAATATGAAAGGCATCATGTTGAACAATGCATTGAAAATGTAAAAAATAATAGAGAAATGTGGCCTATTTCTGTTCTAGACACATTGCCAAGCTGTGTAGTGCCTTGGCTCAAAATATGAACCTTGGCGAGCAAGCATTTTGCCTTGTCAGATCTTTTTAATCTCACATTTTAATTGTAGAGTTAATTCCTGCAATATTCTGACTGTCAAGTTGCCAAAATTCAAAATCCTGCAACTATGCATCTGCCTGTTCAGTCAATAACACCGGAGCCACAGTCTTCCATGATTTCATAACTCACACATTACAATGCACATGTTAAGTAGGCTGATCATAACAGCAGAGTATTCTTGGGGCAGCCAGCATATTATCTATCCTAACTCTTTGACATTGATCCTTTTTAGTCTGAGGAGCAGCATAATTCTCTGGTTACAACAATCTAATGGTTTCATTATTGAATTGGTTTCATTCTTCCTGTGCTAGATAATGGAAAGCTGGAACAATTTGCAGACAATGCTTGTTAGCACAGATTTAACCTCCACTGCCACCTCTTTCACTTTGATCCTACACAAGTCTATTGTCAGTCAGTGCAACCACCTGAATATACAATGGGAGAACAAAAGATTTCTTTCTTCTACTACTATTACTGCTACTGCTAATAATAATAATAATAATAATAATAATAATAATAATAATAATAATATAATATCATATTGGTTTCACAATCCAACAGGTATTGTCAATTTCTGATCTCAAGCATCTAGGAATCAGAGAAATATCATCAGATCATGTGGCATTTTCAGGATGGTGTCCCTTTTTGTTATTGTGCTATTGTATTATTATTATTATTATTATTATTATTGTTATTGTTATTGTTATTGTTATTATATTAGCTGTTTGTGAGTAATGGTATAAAAACTTGAACAACTTTTATTCCTCCATCCAAACCCACTTGAATAAAATTAAGTTCTATAATTGAAAAAAAGGAAAAAAACCCCACATATTACTGACAATAAGGACAGGAAAAATACTATTTTAGAGGCATGATATTATTTAATTTGGTATAAATTGAATAAAAACAGTGCAGCCTAGGGTGATATTGTCACTCATTGTTTTTCCACATATTAATGTCTCCGCTTTCCCAATTTTAATGCTTTTAAAGCCAAGATCATTCATTTTTCAGAAGAAAACTGCTCATCTCCTTTGTAAATCTTTAAAAAACTATTAAACGATGGATACTCAAATGATATATGTGTGAGTATTGGTATGGGTGTGATTTCAAGTTGCCTGTTGGCTTATGACAACCCCATGAATTTTATAGGGATTTCTTAGTTAACGAATACTTAGGGGTGGTTTTGTCAGTTCCTTCCTCTGAAACAGTCTACAGCATCCAGTATTCATTGACTATCTCCTATCAAGTAATAACCGGGGCTAACCCTGCTTAGCTTCTAAGATCAGACAGGATCTGGTGCCTTTAGAATTTTTAGGCTGTCAAGTGATATATGTACCATGATTTATAAAAATGCACACAATTACATTTATGTAAACAGGAACAAACTTAAAATGTTGTGTTTTCACATTTGGTGTTTCACGGCAAGCTCTCTGAATATTGAACACATTAATTTTATGCTGTCCTAATAAATGTTTCTGCAATGAAGACTGAAACAGTTCTCACAGGAGGTTGTATTTGTATATTTATAAAAGAGGCCTGTCTCTTGGTCACACCAGCAGTTCTAGGAGATGTGATGGATCTCTGCCTCTGGAGAAAACAGTGGTCCTAGTGGCCTAGGTGATGTGCTAGCACATGTTCTCAGAACTACCTGCTTCTGCTAATATCCTCTTTTTTTTTTTTTGCTGTCAAGAGCCTCCCTCTCTTGCTGCTGCTGAGAAAACAGTATAGTTGCCACTCCTAATTCTAACTCTACCAATGTACCAGTCTTTGACAGAGAGGCAGGAAAGAGATTTGGAGCCTATAGGCTGTTGAGTCATCCACTTATTTAGCATTGATCTTACTCCCAGGATTGATCTTAGTCTTAGAAGTTTTGCATAGCTTGGGCCTGGCCACAGTTGTGGAGTTTCACAAAAGAAGGAGATATGTCAGGACTGGAGCAATGTGTATCACTCGGCTCCCACAATTCATCCTAATGGATTGAGGAAGAGAGGCTGTGTAATAGCATGCTCTCCAATTGTCCCAATTTTGCAAGGAGAGTTCCAATTAATCCTCTGCATCCCACTTTTTCACTTGCTTTTAAAAGGTCTCAGTTTCTGCCTTTCTTCCTCTCACTGTCCCCCTTACTTCCATTGATACAAACTGAGTTCAAAGTGGAAAAAGTACTTTGCAGTCAAGTCAGCGGTGGGGAAAGGAGATAAGAGTCTTGCTGTTCCCAACAAGCTCAGGCAAAGGCAAACTAATGGAGCCTCTCCTAGTTTGTGTGGACTTTCTCATTAATAGCTTTTGTCATCTTGACCACACTCTGAAGAAATGTTGGATATAGGGTTGCCAAATTGAAAACTGGAGATAGCTGCTGTACCTTTAAGGCAGAGGTGGGCAACTGCAAGACTAGGGGGCCTCACGAGCCCTCCAGAAGGCCTTGGAGGGCTGAACCTGCAAATGAATAAATAAATAAATAAATAGATTTTTAAAAGAAAAATTCCCCAAACATCTTTTATGGGACATGGGGAGGGGAATTCAAGGGCCTTCCTGGGCCACTAGAGATTATTTTGGGACATTCTGAAGCAGGGTGCTCCAAACATGTGGAAATGCCACTATATCCTCTAGAGATCAATTTTCAGCATTTTTAATTTTTTGATTAAAAATGTTCCTGGAGGGGCCCTGGGGCCACACAGATGGCCTTGGGAGCTCATGCAGCTTGTGGGCAGCATATTGCACAGCCCTGCTTTAGTGGTGGTGTGAAGAGGGAATTTCAGCAAGTGATACTTGTTACATAGTTGCATGACAAGCAGCACCCGCAGAAATACTCTCTTCTACACAACCATTGAAAGTAAGGGAACGCAACCCAGTTTTCATTCTGGCAACCCTTGCTGGAGGGTATGTCATAGCAGTGATGAGTGCGTTATCTTATAATTCTCATCTTTCATCAATACTGTACTGTCACAAATGAGTTTTACCAATGCTGTATATCTCTCCTCCTCATCTGTGAGTCTGTTCTCTTAATGCAATGGTGAGCAAAGTGCAGCCTGGAGACAACAGTGGCACCCCACAGTTCTGAGTGATCCAGTATGTTCTTTAAAGGTTATCCTGCAAGTACAGGCATCAAATTCATAGAGACAGTCCAAGGACATTCTGTGGCTCACGATATAAAAAGCAGCTGAGAGATCAAAAAAGAATATCTTGATGTTAAATTAATTTATTGTAGCATTTTATATAATTGTTCTGTGCAGTCAAAACAAGGTTATCTGGATTACTAATAACTGGATTCATGGTTAATAAACACATTTTATTTTTTAAAAAATATGTATGTAATCTCACAATAGAAAATAAATCTCTTAATGACAACCTGAAAATGATACTAATTATAGGCCAATTGTAATTATAGCTCTTGATTTATGCTATTTTTGTATTATATTGCTGAGAATTTTTAACATTCAGAATGCTTTGCCTTCACGTGTTCCTCACATATCTCTTTTGAATGCAATTTTTTTTAAAGGATGGTTCATATTTTCTAGTAAAGGAGAAGATTATGTGTTTAATGTTGTATTAGGAGGTCATTGTCTTGTTTCTATTCATTTCTTTTCAGGAAAGGCAATTCTAAATTCTTAAGTGATAAAGTGAAGCACATACCCTGGTAACTAAGCAGGAAGATGTGAGCACCAGCTGAGTACCACTACATCTGTATTTGTATCTTGTTTGTCTTCTAATACTGTTTACCGGCTCTCTGGTTAATATATTTGTTTCTTCTTTGTGGTCTCTGTGCCTCACACAACAGGATATTCGCGCATGCACAGTAGCAGTTCGGAAAG